>JAQQPU010021369.1:0-14757 GCA_029168905.1 Artemia sp. Kazakhstan ARC1039 | reverse complement strand
TACTTCAATAGCGAAATATTTTTTTCTTTTTAAGCCTGATTTTCATATTCAATTTAAGTATTACTCGCTTTAAGATCTATTTATTCATTTATATTATTACTTTTTGTAGGTTTTTTCCTATGATTGTTTATTCAATTTTTGTTCGTTTTGGGTTTCATTTATTCTTTAATAGTCATTTCTGGTCGTTTTGAGTTTGAATTTTAACATATATTTGTATCTGCTGAGCTTAAGTTTAAAATGGCCTTTACTTTTCTTTGAAAAACTTATTTTTCGGAAAGTTTTTTTTTATTAATCAAAAACAAGAACACAAACAGCATGACGGAACTCCTCTATGAACAAACGATTCGAGAGTATGAACGATTCTTCCCTGAAAAGCGAGCTACAATTAGGACACAGGATAAACCATGGGTTACTCCGATGATTAAAGCAGCAATGGCAAAACGAGACATGCTTTATGAGAAAAAGTCACACTCTGACGAATATAAACGGAAGAGAAACATAGTTAGACCTAGTTAACATAGTTAGTTTCCGTACAGTCCTTAATATTAGTTAGACCACTAAAGTAAGCTAGATGTCTGTATGGACACCAAATTTTTGCCAAGTAGTCAGCCAGTGACCCAAGAAAGTTCCACACAACTGTACGGAAACTAATGGAACAGCAGAAGTCCAAATCCACCCTGAGGGACCAGCAAGCAGAAACTATAACCGCAGAAGCAATTAATGCCCACTTTTCAAATTTTTTGCCACCAACAGCCTTCCCTCAAGACTATGCCAAAGAATTGTCCAATCTAAACCATCCCTATTATCAAAGTTTCCCAGGTCCAAAAATTACTCGAAAACCTAGACATTAGTAACGCCTCGTACCCTGATGAAATTTCTATAAGGCTGATACATGCATGCTCCCCCTTACTAGCTACACCATTGGCTACGGTGTATAACCGGTGCCTACTGGAAGGCATTTTTCCAGATAAGTTCAAAAAGGCAATAATCACACCAATTACAAAGAAAACATCACCAACCTCACCATCTGATCTCAATGATGCCCATCATTTAAAAAGTCTTCGAAGATTTTATTTCACAGTGGCTACTAGCAAAAGTAGAACACAAAATTGATCCTATGCAGTTTGGTTTTTGACGAGGACACACCACAACTCACTATCTGATCAGATTACTTTAGGATCTACTAGAGCACCTAAAAACTCCCGAAGCCCTTGCTGAAACAATCATTTCTTATTTAGTGAAAGCTTTCGATCTTCTTGATCATGAGACTGTAATCAATGATGCCCGTGCCCTGGAAGTCCCGCAGTTTGTCTTATGTACCATGGCAGGTTTCCTTTCTGGTCGTCAACAGTGTGTACAACTCGAAAATGAGGAAATACCCAACTTCCATGACATGACATGTGGAGTTGCCCAAGGAAGAAAGTTAGGTCCCATCCTATTTGTTATAGTCATCAACCGACTGATGAGGCAACACAAACAGAGGTATAAATTTGCAGATAATCTTTTGCTAAGCCTGCTGCAGTTCCGGTCACAAACACTCAATCAGCTCATATCCCTTGTTTCAAAGCCTCTACATCAAACTGATCAAGTGAAGCTCCAAATAAACCTAAAAAAGCTGCGTAATGCATGTCAACTTCTTGAAGAAGAAGATCATTAATGAATCTGCACCTGTTCAAACAAAAAAAAACATTAAAAATAATTTGTATCAAATTATGTGACGATCTCTCGTTTGGAGATCACATCAGCCAGATCACAGCAAAAGCAACTGGTTTTCTAAAATCATTTGTAAAGGTTTGGAATGACATAGTAACTCTTTCTTTCATGCTATAAAACATATGAAATTCCCCTAATGTTGCACAGCTGTCCTTTCTGGCACCGGACGCTTACACAGAATCACAGAAACGAACTGAAAATAGTTCAGAAGAGAGCCTGCAAAATAATTCTTGGGCCAAATTATAAAAACTATGCGCAAAGCTTGAGCCAACTCAAGCTATGAACCCTGGATGAAAGGAGGCATGAAATATTGATGAAGTTGGGAGCTGACATCCTGAAGTCTTCAAAACCTCAAGATATCCTGCCTCCGTTTACTTCAGAGACCCACGTACACAAAACAAAGTAGGCAACTCTAAAAGAGGGGAAAAAACTGTTGGAATTCTTGCCTACAAACTCGACAACAAGATTTTTAGACTTCTTTGTGCCCTACTAAGTCAGATGTTACAACAATAGTGCCCTGAAGTAGAGGGGATGGTTCATCATTTGTGTTTTTCTTGGTATTGTGTCTTTTTGTGCTTTTCTTTTTTTTGCTTAAATTGATGATACCCAAATTATTGCAGTGTGATAAAGGGAACGAATAAATATTATTATTATTAAAACTCTAAACTAAAATCCTAAACTGAAACTCTAAAATAAAACTCTAAACTAAACCTAAACTAAAACCCTAAACTAAACCTCTAAACTAAAACTCTAAACTAAGACTCCAAACTAAAATTCTAAACTAAAACTCTAAATTAAAATTTTAAACAAAAACACTAAACTAATACTTTAAACTAAAACTCTAAATTAAAACTCTAAACTAAAAATCTATAGTAAAAATCTAAACTAAAACTCTAAGCTCAAACTCTAAACTAATAAGCTAAACTAAAACTCTAGCTTAAAACTAAACAAAAATTCTAAACTAAAACCAAACGAAAATTAAAAAGTTAACCCTAAACTAAAATCCTAAACTAAACTAAAACTCTGACGAAAACTCTAAACTAAAACTCTAAACTAAAACCAAAGTAAAACTCTAAACTAATGCTCTAAACTAAAACTCTAAACTAAAACTCTAAACTAAAACTCTAAACTAAAACTCTAAGCTCAAACTCTAAACTAAAACTCTAAACTAAAACTATATGCTAAAACTCTAAACTAATAAGCTAAACTAAAACTCTAACTTAAAACTAAACAAAAATTCTAAACTAAAACCAAACTAAAATTGTAAACTAAACCTTAAACTAAAATTCTAAACTAAACTAAAACTCTTATTAAAACTCTAAAGTAAAATTCTAAACTAAAACCAAAGTAGAACTCTAAGCTAATGCTCTAAACTAAAACTCTAAAATAAAACTCCACACTAAAACTCTAAAATAAAACTCTAAACTAAAGCTCTAAACAAAAACTCTAAACTAAAACTCTAAACTAAAACTCTAAACTAAAACTCTAAACTAAAACTCTAAGCTAAAACTCTAAACTAAAACTCTAAACTAATACTCTAAACTATAAATCTAAACTAATACTCTAAACTATACCTCTAAACTAAAACTCTAAACTAAAACTCTAATCTAAAACTCTAAACTAAAACTCTAGACTAAAACTCTAAACTAAAACTCTAAACTAAAACATAACTCAAAATCTGACTTAGAATAGATTTTTTTGTGTACTTTTTTTATGTAAATTTAAAAGTTTTTGAAATTATAATTTTATATATATTTTATTAATGTTTTTTTATGTATGCACAAGTTTTTTTTACTGTTGTTAAAAAAATATTTGTATGTAAAGATATTCAACATAGTAAACTATTGGATTTTAACTCAGCGGTTGATGTTCATTGAATAGGATCGCATGCACACAAACAGAGAGATTCTTAGATTATGTACAAGTTTATAGGACCTTTCAGATATTTTCTCTGTGGGCCAATAATGAGTGGGAAAACAACAATTTTGATGAAAATAATTCAGAATCGACGGGAAATATTGTGTCAGTGGATAATCAACATCAAACGTCAATGAAAAATATATATTATTGCTACTGTGTTTGGCAAGAGTTATATGATCGATAAGGGCAATTGAACCTCAAGTTAAATTCATCAAGGGATTGGATTCTGTATTCAATTCATTGGAACCAAATTTTTGGCTTATTATTGATGATTTGGCCAAATCGATAGAGCAATGGTCTGAGGAAATGACTCAATTGTCCACAGTACGTTCTCATCATGAAAGTATTTCCGTCACCAGTGTCCTACACAATCTCTTTCATCAGGGTAATCGTATGTGAACTCTTGTATTGAACTTTACTCACATTGTGTACAAAGTTGTTAGTGACTTAAGTTCTCTCATAACTTTAAACAAAAAAATTTATCCAGGTCAGCTTACAATCAGGCAACAAGCAAGCCATATGGATACATTGTAATTGACCTTAATCAAAATACACCTGAAGAGCTACGTGTTGTCAGTGATATTTTTGATCGTGAAATAACTGCATATCGTCCGGCGGGTGACAGGAAAAGATATTAGTTGAAACTATGACGCTGAAGAAGTTACGTCACAATAGACTGCTTGTTCCCTGTTTTGACCCACTCATATGTTAGCTGACAATTCTTTTCAATTTCCACTGCTACATTTGGAACTTTCGTCTTCATATCATTATTGTCAACTCCTTCAATTTGCAATAGTGTAAAACCACTCATTTTAACTATAGAAGGTTTTTCGAACTTTAATGTAAGTTACTCAAATGTCTATTTGGAACTGTCTATATCCACACTCAAGGCCAAAGAAATTGATTATGTAAGAATTCATAGACTCCAATGCATTGATGCATTACACCTGTCTTATCCATACGACGGAATGATGCACGACACCCGTAGAATTCATCGCGGGAAGGAGTCATAGAACTCTCAAAATCTATTGCGCAACTAAGTCATTGCACTACTATCTCTCTAAGCTAGAGAGTACAGTGACATTTAAGATTGTCTAGCCTTGATATGGTTCATTGATCCTCAAAAGGGAATGACCATAATACAGATTACTCAACTTCCAGAGCGTCTGGCCTTGATACGGTCCACTGGTTCCTATGGCCATCGTAGTATTAATTATAAGCATTCTACTGGTGAAGTCCTGATTTAGTGCCAAGACAAGTTAAGTCAAAGCTGGTGTTACGTCAAAGCTATTGAAGAGTGAACTCCTATAATCGGATTACTTTTTCAAGTTAAAAGGATTAAATTTGATATTGTTTTGGACTTTGCCATTGCGTAATTTGATTCAAGCGTAGACTTCTACGTGCGGATTATAGCATTCATTATGGCTATCGCTCAAGCAAAATTTGATGAAGGAATGAAACGGCTTCAGGCGTTGCTGGATAAAATATTAGCAGAGCAGAAAAGTTTTTCTGTCTCAATAATTTCCCTTCAAGATGAAGTTAGGCAAATATCAGCTGAAAATGCGAATCTACGAGATGAATCTAAAATGCTTCGAAATGATCTTGAGCAAGAAAAATTGCGGAATAACGATTTGGAGAGTAAGCTTTTGGACAAGGAAATGAGAGACAGAAAGTTGAATTTGATTGTTCATGGTCTGCCTACTGAAAAGCATAATCAATCAGCGATTAGCAACGTAAAGTCTCTTCTTTCTGACAAATTGCAAGTTACCGAGGACATTTCTCTTACCAAATGTTATCGCCTTACGAGAAATAGCACTTCAAACATCACTAGTAGGAAAACTAGTGTTCGACCGGCCCCTGTTTTTATATCGCTAGACACAGATTATAGCATTCAGGCGATTCTCAGTGAGGTGAATAAGTTGAAGGGTAGTGGAATTCGCATTTGCACTGATCTCCCACCAAAGCTAAATTTCCTACGGAATGAGCAATTGTCTAAGGGAAAGGACATGCGTGATTCGGGTTCGGTTCATCTTACGCGTATTAAACAAAAAGGGAGTAAATTATGGCTCGAGTGTAAAAAGTCTCCGTCTTCACAGTGGGTTAAGATTGACTAGTTACGGTGATTAATAATGACATTCGTTTCGTGAGATTATTTTTATTACTTTATGTAATGTTTCTTTGTTCACAGGATCTATTATTTTTATTTCTTGTGAGGTTTTTTGTCCCTCTGTAGACTTATTATAAGTTTATTTTCTGTCTTTTTTTGTGTGTTTCTATTATTTTTATTTCTTGTGAGGTTTTTTGTCCCTCTGTAGCTTATTATAAGTTTATTTTCTGTCTTTTTTGTGTGTTTCTATTTATATGAAGTAATTGAGTACAATAAGTTTTTCTGTATCTGCATTTCATGTTACAAGGAATAAGTTCAGTTTCTTTCTCTTGTTTCTATTTATTTTCAAGCAATTTCTTTTTCTTTCATCATTATTTTCGAGTTCTCGTTGGTTCAGCTGTTTTTGCTACGTTAAGACTCAGACGGTGTGCATTTTGCGTAAGTTTCTGCTAGTCCTGATCATAATTCTGATTATTTACATTGGATGATAATTGTATTGGGGATATACTCAGAGACCTAGAGTCTAACCCTTTTGACTTTTCCATTTTCCAGAGCCATGATAAATTTTTTGGAAATGAGATAAATGATGGTGGGCTAATTAATTTTCCAAAATGTAAATATAATTACCTTCCAAAGTTTCTGATCTTCCCAGTACCGGTGTTGTGAGAACAGGATTTTTAAATTGTAGAGGTTTTTTTTATTTCCCAGGATGATCTTGTCGATGTAGTTCACAAGCTATCTTGTCATGTCGTTGGATTCTGGGAGACTTTTCTTATAGACACGGCTCCTCGTGTTGCTTTTCCTGGATATAAATTTACTTTCAAAAACCGACTGACATGGCACCAAGGTGGTTTGGCAGTATTAGTTAAAGAAGGTATCTCTTTTCGACGCCTTGCAAATCTAGATGGTTCTCATGAGGAAATGCTTTTTGAAGTAATGGTAACTGAAATTAGTCTTGGAAAAAAAGATATAGTTTTTTGCGTAGTATACCGACCTCCTTTTTCTCCAGTCAAGTCTTTCCTCTCTAAACTCCATGATTTTTTGCATCAACCTCATTTTCAAAATAAAGATGTTATCCTCTCCGGAGATTTCAACATTGACCATCTAGAAGCTTCAAATGAAGCTTCTGTTGATTTATTGTCTTCTTGCTTTTCTGCATATCTGCTTCCTACTTGCCTGATACCTACAAGAATTTCACCTAGTTCTGCTTCTTTCATTGATAATATTTTTACATCCTTACCAATTAAAGCAAATTTTGCTGTTTTATGTGATATATCGGATCATTTCCTGCTAGTTTCAGATTTAGCTTTTACTTATAAAATACCGCAGGTAAGTAATGAACGTCATATACGGTTAACAAATAAAATAACATTAAAGCACCTGAATGAAAGCCTTGGTCTGTTGGATTGGCAGGATGTAATATCCACGGAGGATACAGATGTGGCAACTGATACTTTCCTAAGAAATTTCAATTGCTGCCTTGATTCTAGTTGCCCATTTGTTACGAAGAAAATTTGCAGAGAAAAATTTCCTATAAGGCCGTGGATAACTTGTGGAATTTTGATATCAGTTAATAAAAAAACCTGTTATTTAAAAAGCAGTTAAAGAATCCAACTGATTATAATATTAAAAATTTTAAAATCTTCAAAAATAAATTAACCGCACTGATACGATTGTCGAAACATAGGTATTATAAAGACACTTTCGAAGAAGCTCAAAATTCTCCTCGCAAAACGTGGTCTTTAATTAATTCTATTATAAAAAACAAAGGAGTTCTAAGTTTCCTGAAGTTATTAGTTTAGAAAATGGATCGACTACTAATAAATTGGAGAAAGTGGCTGATATTTTGAATACTTATTTCGCTAGTATAGGAGAGAAAATTGTTTCATCAGTAATGAACCAGTTTGATTCACGTAGTAATAAACATTTTTCTTCATACCTTCCATCTCCTCAAAGTAATTCAATTTTTCTTGCGCCTATTTCTCGATCTGAAATAACAAAAATAGTGTGTGATCTATATCCAGGTAATTCAGCGGGAATTGACGGGTCTAGTTCTATAATTGTCAAAGAAATATTGTCTGCAGTAATTTTGCCATTACAGCATATAATTAATCTATCATTTAAAACTGGAGTTTTCCCGTCTGCTTTTAAAGAAGCGAGGATAATTCCGCTTCACAAAGGTGACTCTCCTGAAAACCATCAAATTACCGCCCTATTTCTATTTTGTCAGCATTTTCTGAAATATTTGAGAAGGCAATTTATAAGAGGTTCTATGACTTTCTTAAATCGTTTAATTTTTTCACAAATTCCCTGTTTGGTTTTAGGTCTGGACACAATACTGAACACGCTATCATTGCTCTCATCCAGTATATTCATGAATGCTTAGATAGAGGTGAAATTCCAGCAACAATATATTTGGATTTTAAAAAAGCATTCGATACAATATCCCAATGTTTTCTTTTTCGTAAATTGGATAATTGTGGCGTGCGCGGACCGGCGTTGGATCTAGTTAAATCTTATCTTGATAAGATTAAGCAACGAATAGATGGGGGTAATTTTCTCTATTCGCCTGTTCCTCAGTCCTCGATGGTTGGGGTGCCTCAGGGCTCTGTCCTAGGTCCTCTGCTTTTTCTAGTTTATATAAATGATTTTCACCGCGCTTTGGCAATCCTATGTCCCAGTACACATTTTTCTGATGATACGGCAGTTTCAATTTCTGAGAGGAATGACGAGGAGTTGGAGGCAAAACTTAATGCTGCATTTTCTAATGTTCTTGAATGGTGTTCTGCAAATTTTATTGCTTTGAATTTATCAAAAACTAATTCCATAATTTACGGCAGGAAGTCAAATATATACCCTCGTATTACCCGAGTTACTTCTTCAAAGTATCTATTATCAATATCCCAGGTGAAAGTGATAAAGTACCTTGGACTTATGATTGATGAAAGCTTATCTTTTAAAACCCACATTCAAAATATACGCTTAAAGATTTCAAGGTATATTGGTTTAATGCGGAGGTTGAAGCATTATTTGCCCTACTCTGCTTTAAGCATTTATTTTGCTCTTATTCAGTCTAATATTAATTATTATTCTCTAGTATATTTATCTACATTTAAAAGCCATATTAAACCAATACATATTTTACAAAATAAAGCAGTAAGAATCCTCAAACTTTTTATTTTATCGCCTATTTCACTTCCAAATAAGTCTTCTACAGCATCTTTATATACTTATTTAGATATACTTCCAGTTTCTCAACAATTTACTTTTGGAGCAATTATTTTCAAATTTAATTATGACATTAACAAATTACCGCCATATTACGTCAATCAAAGTTTGTTCTCCCAATCATAAGATTTACATCGTTATAACACGCGACAAAAAAAGAGTATCTACATTGACAAGTATAGTACTGAGAGATCTAAATTCGCCCCGTTAGTGTCAATAGCCCGGTGCTGGGATGCTCACAAGGATTTTATTGATAAATTTTCTTCTATCCATTTAATAAAAAGGAATCTTAAATTTCATTTAGTTCAGGATTACTTTTAATTAAGCGTCTTTTTAATATGACTAAGTTATTTGTTTGGATTGTTGTTCTAGGTGAATGTGGGCCTCTCGGCTATCTTTTAGTATGAATTTATATTTAATAATATTAATTTTTTTTATATTTATATTTATATTTGGATCCTGGGCTAGCTGCTACTTTCATATTATTGTTGTATTATTGTATCTTTGCCGTCGTAATTATCTTTGTATTGTAGCGTAATTTTTTATTGTATCTTTGTCTAGGCCTAGTTTTTCGAGCTTGTCTCCCCGTGGGTCTATGTCAATTATATACATGTACATATTAATAATAAAATGATTGAACTTGAACTTGACTAGGGGCATAAACCAGTAAAGTTTTGAATCACAGAAAAAAGCACAAAGTGGCAAACTCAGAAGCAATTTTACAATATAATCGTGAAATCGGCTTCGTTGTCGGGTAGATTGATGTTTGTGAATATTTACCTACAAAAAATTACGATATTGTTTAGTATACGGTTTTTGATTATGTAACTCAAGCTAAGAGTTTATTTCAAGAGATATGGGCCGATGGTGTGTGATTAGCACAGGTTCTAGAATTTACAGTTGTTACGATTATAAAAAGAGCAGAAGTTTTCCAAGAGAATTTTATACCAAGTGAAGTGAAGATTACGATTCTGCGCAATGGGAAAAAACTCCAGAGTAAGATTTTTGGGTATGGTGGAGGTTCGAAAAATGTTTACGCCAGTAATAATGCTCCATTATCCGTTCGTGCAGCCTGGAAGTGGCTTTATTAGATGAAATCTAAGTAGAGTAATATCAGTATTCCTGCTAGTGTATCTAATACTGCTCCTCCATTTACTCAATTTGAGAGAGAGTATAGTCAGAAAGCGAAGTAAAAGTGCAATAAGTCAATAGCAGAACTAGTTGATGCTTGATTCTAGTATTTTATTTGTTCGTTTTGAAATTAAAAGGTATTTATTATTGATTATTAAATTGATTTTTTATTTTGGCAAGCGTCTCAAGTATAAATATGTGCCTAATGGAAAACGTAATTATATTTTTCTCCAATTGTGTTATTATTATTTTTTTTATGTGTTTTTACCCGTTTTTTATTCCATGACTTTTTTGTTAATTTTTATTTATCTATTTTTGTTTTGTTTCTGATTAATTGTACTTTTAATCTAATTTTCGTTTTTCATTTTTTTTCTCAAAATATTGAATTCACCCTTCCCAGATGCTGGAGACCCTTGAGGTTATTGTAAGTGATGCAAAATTTTTGAGTTTCCTCCGTTTTTCTCCTAGGATCGGGTTTTGAAATAAGTTGGATTATATTAGCGATGGGTGGAAAACCCCTGAGAGAAACTCTTTGAGTTCGGATGTTCTATAGGATGAAGTTTTCCATCGGGATAATGATGTAGGAATGGTGGGGGATTTTCTGATAGTTAAATATAAATTACCGGGTGATGTTGGAAATAAATCTACAATGGGTCCACATAGTTTGAGTATATTCTATTTAAAACGTCAGGGCTGAACTAGTTCATTGAATTACTTAGCAACATTATGCAACTTTTCTGAGTTTTTTGTGCTTGTATTGAATGAAACGTGTTTTCGTAATCATACTGAATAAAAAAAAACAAGTTTCTTCAATTGAAAGTAAGGGGTAACGTTAAAACTTAAAACGTACAGAAATTATTATTTATACGAGAGGGTTGACCCTCCTCGACACCTCGCTCTTCACGCTAGAGTTTTTCGGCACTTTAAAACAAAAGATACTTATTGTTCTAATTAAATTACCCTTGTGTTTTAGGAGTCTTTTTTAAAGAATTGGGACAAAATTTTAACTTTAGCATAAAGAACAAGGTGTTGAGGAGGGAGCAACTTCCCTCATATACTTAATAATTCCTGTTCGTTATAAGTTTTAATGTTGCTCCTTATTTTCAGCTGAAAAAACTTGTTTCTTACATTGAATTTCTGATGGTTTTTTAAATACCACCAAGATATCTGGAAAAATCCCCCTTCCCACGGAAATATCCTCTGGACAATTCAATCCTGGCAGAAATCTGCCCCGGACAATTACCCTAATCACCTCCAAGCGTAAAATTGAATCGGTAGGAATTCTGGCAAACTCACCCAGTGTAAAATTTCACCCCCTGTAAAGTTCCCTCTCCATGTAAAATTATCCCCGTGCAAAATCCTCCTAGCAGAAAATTCGTCCTCCCCGCCCGAAATATTTATGCATACCTCCCAATAACAAATGCTATACGTAAACAATGGACACATTTTATAACTTAAAGACCTTTCTCCTGGGGCTGTGGGGGGTCATGTTATCTCCGAAGGCATATTTACTGGGTCTTTCAGCTATGCTAACAAATTAGCTATCTCAAAATTCTGATCGGAATATTTTGGGAAAAAGAGTGGCGTTAATAATTTGTTGATTTAATAAAACACTTTCTATATAAAAAAAAGGCAGAGCAGATATAACGCTCTGTGTGCCTTCTAAAAGACCAAAACGTAACTTGCACTTTACTGAAAACAAAATACATGTTAAAAGTTTTCTCTTTTACAAATTTAATACATCCCACGCCACCCTTTAGTTGCCCTCCAATTTTTTGGTAGCTTAAAAACGGCACTAGAACTTTTCATTTCCATTAAAATGAACCCTCTTCCGACATTCTAGACCCACTGGGTCGATACGATGATCCCTGGGGAAAACAAAAAACAAAACAAACAAACAAATAAACCCGCATCCGTTATCTTCTTCTGGCAAAAGTTTCAAATTTCGGAGATAAGATCTAGAAACCTCTATAGTAGGGTTCTTTGATACGCTGAATCTCATGGTGTAATTTTCATTAAAAAATTCATGAATTTTAGGGTGTCTTTCCTCCTTTTTTTCAAAAATCAGACAAATTTTCTCAGGCTCCTAGCTTTTGATGGGTAAGATAACAGCATAATAAGACAACTGTTCTGATATATCAATTGGTATCAAAATTCGGTTTTTTAACTTTTCTGTTACTATTGAACCGGGTCACTCCTTACTTACAGTTCGTTACCACGAACTGTTTGATTAAATAAAAAGATATAAGTTTTTTCAACTGAAAGCAGAGAGTAGTATTTAAACTTAAAACAAACAGAAATTATTGCGTGTAAACTTTGGGTTCGTTGTCGATAATTTAATAAAATACTTTTTCTATATAAAAAAGCGGTGTAGAGATAAGGCTCTGTGTGCCTTCTAAAAGACCAAAACGTAATTTGCACTTTACTGAAAACAAAATACATGTTAAAAGTTTTCTTTTTTACAAATTTAATAAATCCGAAATTGCTGAGGGCGTTAGTCTTACTCCTTTTTGTGATAGTTTCTGCTCGTTTTCAATTTGACTTAGTCATTTATTGTAATTTATGTCCGTTTTGGGTTTCATGTATTTATTGATGAGGATTGTTGGCCATATTACGAATAAAAAATAATTTGACTTAATTTTCGCCCATTTTTGGTTTAATGTAGCTTTTCACTTTTCTTGGAAAAACGTCTTTTGCGGAAAAAGCTATTTAAAATTAATATGAAATCAGAGCCATTTTTCTTCAATATGATTTTATTATAATTATAATTTTCAACAGTATTTTTCTCTTTCAGTTAATAATATAAGACGGAAGGTCTTAGAAAGCTTGGAGAAGGCTAATTCAATCTCAAATTCAAATATCTAGTTCCCTTTTTAGATAGCAAAACAGACTAGATATTAGACAATCATCTTTTTAATGGTCTTGGTGTCCCTGGGTGCCACTGTAAGCTCAGATGGAACATGGAAGGAACAAAATTTTAATATAACCATTTTGTTGAAATCAGCAACATTATCTTGGAAGCTCCAAGGGCAAGCCCATAAAGTTATGCAAGCAAGCGGCTTGTACCCGCTTGAAGCATAATTAAATGGCTTAAATTTGATACCCAGTTAAAACAAAGAAAAAAATCTGTCAGAACAATCCAATAGCTCTTAATGTCGTTCACTTTTGAATAGTTGGAGTTAATTATCAGGCTGTGAATGAAATGTTATCCACGAAGGCTTACTCATTGGACCTTTTGACTAATCCGAGAAAAATGGCTTTGTCAAAATTTAAATTGGATGTCTTGGGAGGTTGTGGGGACGCTGGAAGCAGGTCCAGAGGAGGGCAGTTGGTTGCCGTCTAATCACTTTTGACTCTTAAAATTGTTACTAGAACTTTCGATTTTCAAAGTAATGTGACTCCTCTCAGGTTTCTACTACCACCACTTCCTACGAAGTGGCTGGGGGAAAGCAAATAAATAAGCAACATACATAGAAGGCAAACGGCTATCTAATCCGGCAATGCTACGGCACTATCTATTATCGGGCTTGTTATTTGATGATTTATTGTCTGGTTTTCAAAAGACTTAATTTTCACAATATCTCCTATCTTTCTCGTGTATTTCAGTTTTGTGTGTTTAAAACAAACTCGCCCCCTTCTAAAAAATTGCTGACGTTTGGTAGTTACCTAAGATAAGGCATTTAAAAATCCCAAATTATAATTGGTTTGTCAAATAACATAATTTTTGTTTTAGTTTTGCAGAAGTACTTTTAAATAATTTACTTTGGGGAAACATTTTGGAATTGCAGTACAATCAGATCGTTAGTTCAAATATTCCAGCGAAAGACGCTAATCATACCCATGTATTCAAATCTATGTTATCTGCAATATATCTAGAATGGCTCGGTGGATCTACATTTCCCTAGCACTTCCTTCCAGTCCCCTATATTGAGAACCTAAAAAAGTTGCCAGTGACACTGGAAGAAGCTCTATCCTTCGATTCTCTGGAAAATCTTTTGGGGTATTCAAATTTTTACCAAAGCCAAAACATTGAGCACATTAAATAAGGTGAATAACAATTGGTGTGCCATTCATAGTCTATTCTGAATACAACGTTGTCTACAAGAACGTTAGATCCTAGATAGCATGTATGCCAGAATATATTTACTCAAAATCTATGAAACTTATTTTTGTATCTTTATTGCCATGTTACGAAATTAGCCAGGATATAGAGCCCTGTCCCGTGGAATTTTTGCCAATTTTCCCTATATTTTCCAGTTTTGCCATTTTTTATTATGGTTACGTATATTTTCTTTCAATCCATTTTTTTTGTGTTTTGAAATATTTACCGTCTCCCAGACATCAGCTCCTCCTTTTTTCGAAGTAAATGTATCTGTAAGTTTCTGAACCATTTTTTGTTTCTAGACAAAGAGGTCATTTTTTTGTATCAAAAGTTCTACCTAATTCATTAGTACAACATCTTGCACTCGGTTAGTTAATTCAATTCTTTTTTTTAGTTTATTCTAAAGCTATTCAAAAATGTTAACTTTAAAGAGTCAACACGAATTAATAATCAATCTTCTTAATTAATTTTTTTGTTTTCTTTTTTTTTGTCACCAGTAAAGAGTTTTTTATTATCTGATCTCTATTCACTCACTCAGTTACAAAAAAAAAAAAAA
>JAQQPU010021367.1:2859-14761 GCA_029168905.1 Artemia sp. Kazakhstan ARC1039 | reverse complement strand
AAAAAAAAATCAGAACAATAAGACAAGAACAATATAAGGTTCTATGTTGACAGTGAAATGAAATTAAAGAAAAGCAAGCTTTTGGTAGTATCTCTGTGATAATTTTTCCAACAAAGTCCCGGACACATAATCGGGTCTATTAAGAAAAATTTTTCGGTTCTGACACCTGAGCTGACATCTGGCATAGTTTAGCTGCACACCGAGTCCTATTTTGGCTCTTGGACCAAGTTTGCAACGTGAATTTCCACTAGTGTTGTGGTTATCAGATATATTAGATATATAAACGCATGATTTCTTTCACTTCCTAAATATCTTTTGAGACCCAATTATCATTCCATAATGTATGGGTGTCCTAAGTATTTTCGGAAAATGGACCCATCGGAAATGGGTCCTGTGGGCATTTCCAATGTTTCCAATTTCTTGTTATTTTCTAGCATTATTTTCAATCTTTCTAAATTTTTGCTACAAAGATCAGGCTTCGCTGAAGCTAAAGTCCCTATTTTTAGGCAAAAATCATTTTATAAAACATATGATTTGGTAGCCTTGCTATGACAAGTTTTTGGATATTACCCTCTCTTGGTAGCCCTATAAATTAATGATAAACGAAAAAAAAATAATAAAGATACGTGGATAACACAGCCCTATGATTTCTAATCAGAGTTTTCATAATAAGAAAAATGGTATTTACTTCCTATACCATACAAAAAAAAACTAAATAAAGCCAAAATACTTGAAATAATTTTCCTACTTTAGTTTGCTCATGATGTAGCCAAATTATGCTTTATCCTGTGATAACATTGGTTTTAATGTATTTTTTATCTGAATTGGTTTATTTTTACTATATTAACTTTTTTTTTAATTATTCCATGTCTGTTTATCCTTTTTTTTTGCTAAAATTAATTTTAGACTTCCTTCGAATAGTTGACATCTCGCAAATGTGGGGATAGGAAATATAACAAGAAATTGCTTTATTCTTTTTTCCTATACTATCATAAATATTTATTTCAGATGCTTGATCTTTTTACACCAGTAATTTTATTCACACCAGTCAGGGATCACCTGTGTTTCAGCCTCCCGAAGTTGCAAAAGGTGTTGATCGGTTCTCTGACTTTAAATTAGACGTATGGAGCTCCGGAAAAACTTTGTTGTAAGTTTTTAGTTTCTGAATTTACGAAACCTTTCTCTTGTTGTCTATGCGTCATAAACATATAAACTCTTGGTTAAAGTTCTGGTTAATAAGCTTAGGAGCCTCAAGGACAAATTATCAATCGGTCTAAATCGGTTGCCCTCATAATAGAGAGGAGAAGGAGCTTGTACAAGAATTATCTGAGTGATAGATCATATGAAAACAAAAGGAATATAAAGAAATTGGAAAAAGCATTAAAATATGAACTAAGGAGGTGTGAAGTGGAGACCATGGATAAAATTGCCGAGGATCTGGAAGATGCAGTAAACTGAATAATAGTAAAATATTGTACTGACATGTTAATAAATTGAGAGAGAGTAGTCAATCCGGACTTGTCCCAGTTAAAGATAGGAACGGGGCCACAATTAGTGATAAGGAAAGAGTTAAAGAGAGACAGGCAGAACATTTTGAGAATATGCTAAACCGGGATAGAGTTGCATGAAAAGATATAGAGGAAAATGAAAAAGTGTGTGATACCTTGGATGTGAAGGAAGATTTGTTTTGTGAGGAAGAATTAGCGACAGTACTAAAAGGATTAAAAAATAATAAAGCTCCAGGTGTTGATAGTGTGGTAAATGAGTTTCTTAAATATGGTGGCTCTGAGGTTAGAAATAAGTTACTGAAGATTATGAATATGACTTTGGAAAAAGTGGAAGTCCCTAACGATTTAGGAAAACCTTAATTAAACCACTGTATAAGAAAGATGATAACAGTGAGTGCGGTAATTATCAAGGCATTAGTCTGGTCTCTGTAGGTAGCAAATTACTATATAGACTGACACTTTTTTAGACTGAGAGATGCTATAGACAGCGTTTTAAGAGAAGAGCAGTGCGGTTTTGGAAAAGGTAGAGGATGTGTCGACCAAATTTTCACTCATAGGATAATAATTGAGAAGGGCCAGAGTTGTCAAAGACCTTTGGTCCTCAGTTTTATAGATTATGAGCAAGCGTTCGATTCTGTTGATAGAAGAGCTTTAGCAAAGGTTTTATCCTTTTATGGTGTACCAAACAAACACATTAAAGTGATTAGTGCTATGTACGAGATTAACGATGCTGCGGTTAATGTAGGAAATGAGGTTAGCAGCCGGTTTTGTAATAAATCAGGAGTTAAGCAGGGTTGTGTTCTATCCCCCTTTATATGGATTAAATAAAAAAAAAGTTTTGTTTAATTGAAAGTAAGGAGCGACATTAAAACTTAAAACGAACAGAAATTACTCCATATATGAAAGGGGCTGTCCCCTACTCAACGCCTCGCTCTTTACGCTAAAGTCTGACTCTTTCTCACAACTCTGCTATATAAAACAATAAAAAACTTAAACGTAAAGAGCGGGGTGTTGAGCAGGGGAAAACCCCTTTCATATACAGAATAATTACTGTTCGTTTTAATGTCGATCCTTACTTTCAGTTAAAAAAAAAATTATTTGATTTCTGAACGTTTTTGAATTAATGCAGGTTTTTAATTTGGCTCAGAGTACATGAATAAATAAAACGAAATTTGCATATTAGTTTTTTGTTTTTTAAACTAATAATAACCTAATTTTGATTTTTGTTCCAGTTGTTTAAGAATGACTCCTGAATCACAAAGGCTGTTTAATTAGAATAATAACCTCTTTTAAAAGTTAAAATAGAAACTTTAGCTTAAGAGCGAGCTATTGAGGAGAGGCAACCTATCTCGTATACGTAATATTTTCTGTTCCTGTTAAGTTTTAATGTTACTTCTCACTTTCAGTTGAAAAAATTTGTTTTTTATTTAATTACTGATCGCTTTTTAAATAATGTACGGAAATCCAGCTACCCCACCATGGAATATTATCTTCCCCCCATGATAAATTATCTCCATGGATAGATCCTCCCAAGTAGCTTAAATTAGCAATATTTGCGGAACTAATTTTGTAAGGCATAGTAACAAAACGGCCAAAGACGTCGAGACTATTTTTATGAAAATGAAAGTCACAAGTTGAGCGATTCTCAAATCACTGAAATGAATGAAAGAAAAGATCTTTAAAAGATATACGTAATAATTTACGTTCGTTTCATGTTTTAATGTTATTCCTTACTTTCAGTTGGATTTTTTTTTTTTATTTACTAACAACCACAAGCCGAAGACATACAATATCTTTGGTTTGTTATTACATAAAAAATCATAGTTATGAAGCTTCTTAAGGTAAAATCAAATGCTAAGATTGGCCAGAAAATAACACAGAAAAAATATTACTTATATCGACCATTATTTAACAGAATTCGAACTTTAGCGTAAAGAGCGAAGTATTGACGAGGGGGTGAACTTCCTCATATAGGTAGTGTGAGGGGGTTCAACCCCTCTTCAATACCTCGCTCTTTCCGCTAAAGTTCAAATTTTGTTCCAATTCTTCAAGAAAGATCCCTGAATCACAAAGGTCGTTTAATTAGAGTAACTAGCTGGTTTGGAATTACTAAAAATACTTTAGCGTAAAGAGTGAGGCATTGAGGACAGGAAGAATCCCCTCATATACGTAACAGTTTCTGTTCGTTTTAAGTTTTAATGTTACTCCTTACTTTCAGCTGAAAAAACTTGTTTTTTTATTTAATTTCTGATTGTTTTTTAAATAATACTGAGAAATCAAGCGTTCTCTTCATGGAAATTCTCTTCCCCCATGCAAAATTCCTCCATGGAAAGATCCTCCCACGTAACCCAATTCCCCCTAACCCCCCCCCACCAGAAAAATCCTTCCCTGAAAAGATCTGTATATTTACCAATAACCAATACTATATATAAACAATTGGCGAAGTTCATGACTTGCAGCCCTTCTCCTGGTGATTGTGGGGGATTAAGTCATCCTCAAAGACATAGTTATTAGACGTTTCGACTATGCTAAACAAAATGGCTATTTCAAAATTTTGATCTGGTGACTTTGGGGAAAATGAGCGTGGGAGGGAGCCTCGCAGGCTCGCAACTTTTGATGGGTTGGACTAAACTTAATGAAACTTATATATTTGAAACCAGCATAAAAATCCAATTCTTTTGATGTATCTATTTGTATGAAAATTCCGTTTTTCAGAGTTTCGGTTACTATTGAGCCGGGTCACTCCTTACTTACAGTTCCTTATCTCAAACTGTTTGATTTACAAGAAAAAATGTTTGATGGGCTTTGAATTAAAGAGCACAGGAAAGGCATTGGGACACCATGGAGTCAAATGGGGAGGATAAACTCTCCTGGACTTAGATTGTGCAGATGATTTTAGGTTCCTAGATGAAAGCGTGAGCAAAATAAATGAACTATTAGGGGTTTTGCGAGTCCAGGGTGCTAGAATAGGTTTGAAAATTAATGTTAAGAAGACTAAGCCACTAAGGCTAGGAATAATTGAAGATGAAAAGGCAACGTAGGGTAACGAAAAGATTGATCAGGTGGCCTTACCTTGGTAGTATTATTAGTAAAGACGGCGGGAGCAGTGAAGATGTTGAAAGTAGAATAGCCAAGGCTCAGGGTGTTTTTTTCACAGTTAAAAAAAGTTTGGAAGAATAGGAAGATAAGTCTGCAAACCAAGATTAGAATAATAGAAGCTACAGTGACGACAATGATCAAATACGGCTCTGAAGCATGGGCTCTCCGAAAAGCGGATGATAATTTGCTCGATGTTTTTCAGAGAAATTGTCTACGGGTTTCTGGGTACCCGGCTGACTGACCGTATTTCAAATAGTAGGCTGTACGAAAAATGTGGTTCAATCCCGCTTTCTAGGGCTATAATGAAAGAAAGGTTGAGATGGCTAGGGCACGTTGTGCGGATGAAGGATGAGAGATTGCCGAAGATTGTCCTTTTCGGCCAACCGTCTTGGGCTATACGGAAAGCAGGTCGTCCTCGTCTGGGGTGGGAGGACGTCATAAAGAAAGATTTAAAGAAAATGGGAACTTCCTGGGAGGGTGTAAAAAAGGATGCTTTGAATAGATTGGGATAGAAGAGGACCGTGCGTAGCTGTGTTGGCCTCAGGCAGCTTGGTGCTGCGGTGAGTTATTAGTAGTAGCTTTAGTAGGAGCTTGAGACCTCTAGAGTAGGTTCTCTGATTTGTTGAATCTAGTAGTATGATTTTCATTAGGATCACTTGACATTTTGAGCGTATTTTCCTTCTTCAAAGATCGGGTTAGTTTTTTTCAGCCTCGTAGCTTATGATGGATAACATTAAACTTTCTGGAATTATGTATTTGAAATCAGTATTTAAAGAAACAATTTTTTTCATGCATCAATTATTATCAAAATTCCATTTTTTAAAAATTTCGATTACTATTTGGCCAAGTTGCTCCTTAATTACAGTTCTTTACCACAAACTGTTTGAAATTAAATTAAAATCGTTTTGAAAGAAAAATAATGGAAATGAGAATTTCACACGACACGAAAAAATAGGGCGAGGAAATTTTTTGGGGAAGGGAATATGTTATAAAATCCATTAAAACCTGAAAAATCGAAAACTACAAATCACTTCTAACCATATACCCTGGTTCTATCAGCCCCAGCCAGAGCTAAGGGTTCTGCACCCTACACCAGTGTTGCCACTCGACTGATACCAAAAAGCGGTGCCAGTCGATGAAAAAGCGGTGTTTTTGCGGTATCCTCTCTACTGAAACACGGCATAATTTATGGTGTATTTTGATACACCATATGAAGAATATCTTAAAGAATATCTTAAGGAAATATTTCCTGCAATTTCTACTAATGATAAATTTAATCTTTTCGGCCATAATGTTCAAGGAATTAAACACAAATGGGATGATATTCTTACATTCACTGCTGAAAAGAAAAATCCTTTTAGTTTAGTTGGTTTAACTGAAACTCAGCTGTCTTCTCAAGATGACATGTTGCCATACTGTTTGCCCGGTTTTTAAGCCATACATCCTCCACGGCACGTAACAAAGTGCTCCGGTGGCATTACATTATTTAAATGATTCTACCTCTTACAAGCGCCGCGATGACTTGGAATCAATTTTTAATGGCGTGTTCGAACGTTGTCGACCTGTCTACTCAATAGTCATTGAAATTCTTGGAAAGTCATCTCCAGAAGATTTCGTGTGCCTTTTTTTATAAGCCACCGCCATTTCCAAGTGACATTTTCTGTTCGCAAGTTGAGCAGCTTATGTAGGAGATTAATGAATGTGGTCGAGGTAAAAATATATGTCTCATGGGTGTTTTAACATCAACTTGCTGACGATTGACGGTGACGCCAACTCGCGTTCGTTCCTTGATACAACTGTATCATCTGGTCTTCTCCCCACTGTATTCTTTCCCACACGGTATTGTTCAGCTAGAAATACTGGAACACTGATTGACAATATATTCCTTTCTTTTAAATATCAAACATCTTTTACCTCGCATATTATAACATCTGACGTTTCCGATCATTACCCAGTCATCACAATGGCCCCAACAAGGGCAGGCAAGTCCACTAAGTCAGCGTCTAATCGTGTTTTCACGTGTCGAAGTTTTTCCCAAAAAAACATTAATTACTTCACTGAAACCCTGAAATCGAATGATTGGTCTGCTGTAACTCATGCGTCTTCGGCAGATATGGCAGCAAATGCACTAACGAGCCAGCTTAAACAGTTAACAGAGCGGTGTTTTCCTCTACGGACAAGTCGGATCAAAAGTGTTCCCAAAACTCCTTGGATGACGAAAGGTCTCGTTCAGTCTACCGAACACAGAAATAGACTGTACCTGAAAGCTTGTAAATCTACAACTCCTGAAGCGAGAGAGACATACAAAAAGTACAGAAATACATTAAACGGATTAGTACGTAATGCAAAAGGCGGTATTATGCGGAGAGAATAAATGAATTTAGGATTAACTTGAGAAAAGTATGGGAGGTTGTTAATGAAATAATTTGTCAAAAAAGGATGAAGGTGGCTATACCTAAAGAAATAATAAATATGCGTTGTGAGACTGTAGCAAGCGAATCTCGTGCTGATGCTTTTAATCAATTTTTCGTTAATAAGACATCTCTACATGCTTCTGGCCCATCTCCTGAACAAACCCACAGTAGAACAATATCAGGTCTTTTTCTAGCACCATGTACAAAAGAGGAATTACTAGTGATTATCAGTAAGCTGCCTAATGGCAAAACCCAAGACACCTTTCGGCTGTACAACTATATCTTGAAGAAGGCCTCTGCAGGTCTTGTAGCTCCATTTACACACTTGGTCAACCTTTCACTAGCAACCGGAGTTTATCCTAATGTGTTCAAAACTGCCCAAGTCCTTCCCCTCTACAAAAAAGAAGACAAGATTCTTATCTCTAATTATTTACCCATATCAATTCTACCGGTTATATCAAAAGTCCTCGAGCGAGTGGTTTATAACAGAGTATATAGATTCCTCGATGTCAAGCAGCTACTCTCTCCCCGTCAATATGGGTTTCAGCGTTAGCATTCAACTTTGCACGCCTTAGTTGATTCAGTTGAATACATAGTAAATAGCCAGGATGCTGGGGAAAAGGTACTAGGGATTTTTCTGGATTTCACTAAAGCTTTCGAAACGGTATGCCATTCAATCCTCCTCACAAAATTACATTCATTTGGAATATATGGTGTTGCTCACGAGTGGTTTTCATCGTACCTGACTGATCGTAAGCAGTGCCTAATTGTGGAGGGTAGTGTGTTGCCAATATTACTGGTAAAATCTGGCGTACCTCAGGGGTCGGTACTTGGACCGCTCTTGTTTATTTTGTATATCAATGACCTGACAACATGGCTTACTACAAATGCACACCCAGTACTATTCGCTGATGACTCAAATTTCTTCATTGCTGCTGAATCATCCGAGTCTGCTGCAAAAAAGGCCCAAAAAACTCTTGACGAAATATCTGACTGGTGTTTTCGTAACAAAATGCAGGTAAATGCTAAAAAAAGCTGCATCATAGTCTTCACTTCTGCTCCTTCAAACTCCTCATTGTCTCACAATGTCGCACTGTCAATCAATGGAAATCCCATTCCTCAGATCACAGTCACAAAGTTCCCTGGCGTATTTGTAGATTCCTCTCTTTTGTTCAAACATCTCATAACCCAGCTGTCTGCAACAGTCTCACGGCAAACATCAATGTTACATAGAGCTAGCCTCCTTCTAAGTGCTGACATGATGAAAATGCTTTATAATGCTTTCGTCTTCCCCTACTTGAACTACTGCTGTTCTGTCTGGGGCAATACATTCAAATCTCATCTAAAATCATTAAAGAGATCACAAAACCGTGCAGTTAAGGCCACATATTGCCTCCCCAGGCTATACCCCTCAACAGACCTATACAGAGACACTGGAACAATAGATATAACAGATATAATCAACGTTAGTAATCTGCGTTTAGCACACTCGGCAATATCGAATACGAATTCCTCAAGGATTCTGTATGGAAATCAATTAATGAATCTATTAAATCCATAAAATCATTTGGCACACTCCAAAAACGATACCTCTCTTACACAGTATTGGATACTGCATGAGTTAATGTCCCAATTTTTCGTTTGTATCTTATCCTCTCACTCTCCTTCTTTGACTCCGCCTCGTCTCAATTCTTTCCTTTCTAATTCTTCATCCCTCTCTTATGTTATCAGCTCTCCTCTTTTCATTTCATAGTGTGATATAAATTTGTTTACCAATATTGGATGTGACTCGTACAAGCATTGCTTTAAGTCGAAATGTTCATGTTAATTGTTTCGTTTGTTCATTTATTTAAAAATAAAAAGTTGATTGATTGATTGATACCCGTAATGCAAATACATTGCAACTAGTTTCAACAAAAACTTACTTTTTAAAAGCAATTGATTCCTTGCTACTTTTCTAGCAAATGGATACTATTCTTTATTATTTTCTTAAGTGGTATATTCTGCCATGAATTTTGAACAAGAAAGGTAGAATAAAAATGAAAAGACATCCTCTAGATACCCACTCGATATATAAAGAGGGGAAAATAGTCCCCAATGATAAATTCATATCTTTTTCCCACTTTCTGGCACTCTCACCCGTTCTTCATCACTAATAGCTCGTGCATACCACCCGTTCTCTAGAAAATTGGAAGCAGGATAATAAACTCTTTTCTGTTTTAAACTAGATTAAAAGTTTATTTATCAATATTTTTTTCATTTTCGGCACTTTCTCCAGAAACACTGTGTATGCTGTCGTTTTTGTCCCATTTTCTATTTTTGGATCCTCTGATATACCGGCCTTGAAAACGAAAAATTTCACGAGTTCCGCAGTAGCCTATCCAGCCATATATCATTAGAAGTAGAGAGCAAACATTTGTCCCTTTTCCCATACGGTGACATTACTTAGTATAAATTCAGTGATAAGAGTCGCTTCGCGGTATAAATACGCTGATCAAGGTCATTTCGCGGTATAATTGCGATATGCAGTATGATCAGAAAAAAGTCCAGCATTTCTCTTGAAATTGTGGTATTATACCGCAAAATGCGGTATAAGTGGCAACACAGCCCTACACTACAAGGGTAGCTAATCTGAACCTTAGCCTGAACTTTCTCTGTCGACAATCATGCAGATGAAACAGAATCGACGAAAAAGCTGGCTTGAAAGTCGACAGAGATGGCGCATCAGTCAAGACTTCATAACTTTTTTTGTGAATAGTTCTTAAAGAAGTAAGGGAGCCCTGTAGCTATTAAATCTAACCACCTGTTCATCATATTGCTTTACGAAACATAAATATATTTCTCAAGAGGATGGTTTAATGATTTTTAAAAAAGCAACTGGTTCATGATATCTAGCAGAAGGTGTTGCCAATCATCCTGTGGTCAGCTGCAGGTGGTAGCCTAAATCCATTTTCGGCAATTCACTTGACAGTTTTGAGTAAGTATGAATTGGGCGTTAGTAGTTTAGACCGACCCAGACCAGAAGCAAATCTTTTTTTTTCCAATTCTTAATGGACTATTAAGCAGGTTTCGGGAAGTCAAAACTTAGACTTCATAGCCTACTACCCTTCTTGAGTGAAAAACTAATTCCTTTCTACTGTTGTCATTCACTGCTACTGCACTTCAGTAAATAGTTAAATTCTTTCCTGCACAGCAAACACTTTTTCCCACTTTTCATCTTAAGGGAACCAATAGAAAGAGCATTGTTCTCTCAAATTACAATGATTACAATTAGGAACAAAATATATAACCATTCTCCTATTGTAAAATTATTTTGACTATCTCCAGATGATGCACTGATGACGACTCGACTTGAAAGACGTATATGCTGATGAAAGGCATGGGCACTTACAAAACGACTAGAAAAGCGAAGTCAAGGTTTTAAAAATAATTGTCTCTGGCGTATCCTGGGAAAAAACTGGTCTGATAGAATTATTCAAACCTTCATGCGTAAAAAACTAAGCAACCACTAATTATTGTTAAGTTTTGTTTTTGAGGAGGGTTTAGTTGCAGCTGAATATGATTATAATTATTATAATTTTGTTGGGTGTTGTTTGGAGGTTCGTTGGTTTTCGGGTCCGGTAAGTTGAGCTCTAATTATATTATTTTTTTTTTCTTTTTTTTTGGTTTCTTGGTTTTTTGATTTATTAGGTGGGTTTTCTCCCGCACAAGCATTGCTTCAGGGAATCGATGATGTATATATTTTTTTTTTTTAAATAAACCCATTGTTACTAAAAAAAAATTGTCCAACAGAGTAGTAGATAGTAGCACTAAAGCCGAATAGTTCATATGGAACTATTGGCTAATCTCCAATTAAAATTAAAATCTCCCCTAAGATTTCTAGTGCTGCACCCCCCCCCCCCCCCAACCCCGATAATAGAATACTTGCACGGCAAGCGACACTTCGCCGATGTCTTAAGAAAAATACTAAATTGGCGATAACATCTTTAGAAGACCTGTGGCCACAAACTCAGCAGAGGCCGTCGTGGAGGGGCATCGTTGTCATCTTGTTTGCCGGCCGACGCAAATAGAATTAGGTCTAAGCATAAGGAAGACGCGGAGTAACGAAAAACGAACATATTTAATTCTTCATAAACCAGATAAACAGAGAACGACAAACGAAATCACAAGAATTAAACTATAAAAATCCAAAACTCAACTCCATAACTAAATGAAAGGGGTGAAAATGATAAAATATATATACATAACCAAGTCTTCACATAGGTGGAGGAGGGCTTAGGCGGGGGGGGGAGGACTCTGTAAGAATGTAGAACACTCGTTGTAATTTAATGTGAGACCACCCTCAGCCCACCCACCCTAAAACTTATAATGTAAAATCCTACCATTTATGGTAGCAAATAGTATCCCCCCTCCCTCGCTTTAAGTGCTCAACCAAAAATTAAACTACATCCACTTAAATTTCCAGACAAGATTCCTGTTACTTTTATTCTGATTGACTAGCATAAATATGCAAACACAGACACAACTTTTATTGGTAGGGCCAGGTATATTTTCGTGATGGCCCGAATTTATCAAAAAAGGAAAACCTGCAGAATTACATGAAAAATATATAAAAACATAGAGCAAAATTGGCAACATCACGAAATGAGGCTTCATGTGTGCGAATCTGTTGTCTTTTTATTACTTGGTATAGGCGCAGCCAATGTTTTCTATTTGTTCCCTCGTTTTTTATATTTCTTTAAAGACCTTTTGAAATCTCTATGTATTTATATATAATATATAAATAAAGAAATGGAAAAAAGGTGAAACCAAATGAAAAGTAAAAGATTGTCAAAATAAAAATTCATTCATTAGTGATTATTTAAACTGAGATTGATCGTA
>JAQQPU010021366.1:0-14761 GCA_029168905.1 Artemia sp. Kazakhstan ARC1039 | reverse complement strand
GAACGCTCAAAAAGCGAAGAGTTGCAATTATTACAAATGATGATTCTTTGGAACCACTTGAACTATCAAACGTGATAGGACCGAGAGAACGGCCCGAACATATTAAATTTACAATGGTTGAAAATCAACAACCTGGACTATCAAATGAGACAACACCAATACCAGCAGCTAAAGCAAAGGGCATTGCTAAATTGTTTGAAGTAATCAAAATCCAAAATGAAGAAGCAAGACAAATGCGGTTAGAGGATTTTCAACAGCGAGTACCAAACCGTGTTAAAATGAAAACGAAGAGCAGGCGGTTAGAAGATATGCGAAGACAAGAATTAGAGCGTGTCAAAAATAAAAATGAAGAGCAAAGACGCGGTTAGAAAACAAGCAGCAACGAGAATCTGAGCGAGTCAAAATTGAAAATGATGAGCAAAGACCAAGGCGGTTAGAAGACAAGTGTGATGACTTTATGATATAAAGAAGAGGTGCCATCATGACATCAAAGAAAAGCCTCAAACTGTCTGCGGTTAGAAGACAAGCAAGAATGAGAATCATATAGAGAAGCCTGCCGCGTGCAGAGTGCCGGAGCCGAGTAGAATATAATGGTTCTTTGCAAGAGTACTTGATTCAGGAGAACCTGAAAGAATCTAATATAACCTAAATATAGAAGACTTTTTTTCTAACCTGTTCAAATAACAGCCAACTAAAACATGAATGTCAAAATGAGCATGGTCGAGGAGAGCTGTCTTCTCCCCTCCCAAACATTGACAGTTATAAAGACCCCTCTCACTTCAGAAGAATATCCTTAAACATGCATTCAAAACATTACTACTACTACTACTACTAACAACTCACCGCAGCACCAAGCCGCCTGAGGCCAATACAGCTACGCACGCTCCTCCTCCACCCCAATCTATTCAAAGCCTCCCTTTTTACACCCGTCCACGAAGTTCCCATTTTCATTAAATCTTTCTTTATGACGTCGTCGCACCCCAGACGGGGACGACCTGCTTTCCGTTTAGCCCTAGATGTTTGGCCGAAAAGAACAATCTTCGGCAATCTGTCATCCTTCATCCGCACAACGTGCCCTAGCCACCTCAACCTTTCTTTCATTATAGCCCTAGAGAGCGGTATTGAACCACATTTTTCGTATAGCCTATTGTTTGAAATATGGTCAGTGAGCAGGGTACCCAGAACAATCCTTAAGCAATTTCTCTGGAAAACATCTAGCTAATCTTCATCCACTTTTCGGAGCGTCCATGCTTCAGAGCCATATCTGAACACTGTCATCACTGTAGCTTTTAAAATTCTAATCTTGGTTTGCAGACTTATCTTCCTATTCTTCCAGACTTTTTTTTAACCGTGAAAAAAACACCCTGAGCCTTGGCTATTCTATTTTTAACATCTTCACTGCTCCCACCATCTTTACTAATAATACTACCAAGGTAAGTGAAGCTGCCCACCTGATCAATCTTTTCATTACCCAACGTCACCTTTTCATCTTCACTTATTCCTAGCCTTACTGACTTAGTCTTCCTAACGTTAATTTTCAAACCAATTCTAGCACCCTGAACTCGCAAAACCTCTAAAACTTCATTCATTTTGCTCACACTTTCATCTAGGATGCTTAAATCATCAGCATAATCGAAGTCCAGAAGACTTTTTCCTCCCCATTTCATTCCGGGGTCTCCCATTGCCTTTCCTGTGCTCCTTAAAACAAAGTCCATCAAAATAATCCATATAAAGGGGGATAGAACACAACCCTGCTTAACTACTGATTTTTAACTTAACTACTCATTTCCTACCTTAACCACAGCAGTGTTATTTTCATACATAGCACTAATCACTTTAATGTATTTGTCTGGTATACCATACAAGGATAAAACCTTTACTAAAGCTCTTCTATCAACAGAATCGAACGCTTGCTTATAATCTATAAAACTGAGGACCAAAGGTGTTTGAAAACTCATGCACTTCTCAATTATTAGCCCAAGAGTGAAAATTTGGTCGACACATCCTCTACCTTTTCCAAAACCGTACTGCTCTTCTCTTAAAACTTTGTCTACGGTATCTCTCAAGTCTAAAAAGTATCATATTACTAAGTAATTTACTACCTACAAAGACAAGACTAATGCCTCGATAATTACCACACTCACTTTTCTCACCTTTCTTATAAAGTGGCTTAATGAAGGTTTTCCTAAAATCGTTAGGTACTTCCCCTGTTTCAAAAATCATATTCATAATCTTCAGTAACTTATTTCTAACCTCAGAGCCACCATATTTAAAAAACTCATTTACCACCTTATCAGCACCTGGAGCCTTATTATTGTTTAATCCTTTTAGTACTGTTGTTTATACCTCCTTACAAAACAAATCTTCCTTCACATCCAAGGTATCACAAACTTTTTCATTTTTTTCTATATTTTTTCCTGTAACTCTATCTCGGTTAAGCAAATTCTCAAAATGTTCGGCCCATCTCTCTTTAGATTTTTTCCTTATCGCTGATTGCGACCCCATTCCTATCTTTAACTGGGGCAAGTCCGGATTGACTACTCCCTCTCAATTTGTTAACGTGCCAGTACAATATTTTACTATTATGCCGTCTAGCTGCATCTTCCAAATCCTCGGCAATTTTATCCATGGCCTCCACTTCACACCCCCCATATAATTCTTGTACAAGTCCTTTCTACTTTCTATTAAACATAAAGCTTTTTCACTAATATTCTTAGCTGCAGTTCTAGCTTTCTTCCCTAATACACCTTCAGCAACTTCACAAATTATTTTTCTAAAATTATTCCAACCATCTTCCACATTATCAAATTTTAAACTCTGAAGTTTAGTATTCAACTGTTCCTGGAAAGTTTCTCTCAAATTCTCATCCTGGAGTCTACCAACATCATAACTTCCCGGGAGGTAGTTACCCTTCCGATATTCTAGCTTTAAATTAACCCTTGAGAAACCCGTTGAAACCCGACTAGATGGTGATCTTTACTTTTAACATCAATAACAGCACTCCTATATACCCTAGTATCTTGTATTGATAATGCCAGTCTTTGGCAAGTTAAAAATATACTGGTTCATTTTTCTTAACCCAATGAAGAGCAAAAGTAAAAAAAAGAAGCCAATATTCATATTTTAATTTATATTATAACATGATATTTTTACATATTATAATTTATTTCATATTATATTATGATTCATATTTTAATTAATTTGAATCCTTTAACAAATTCTAAGATACAATGCAAACAAAAAAACACAAAAAAACATAGTAAATATTTCTTTTTGGTTTTGTCTAACTAATATTAAGATTGTATAAATAGGTTTTTTGTTTTATATTAACAAAAAAGAAACAATTCAAACCAAGCTTACAAAATATATCAGGCATAGCTTCTCTTTTTGCTGTGGGACCTTGTCCACTAAACTAGTAGTATACTAGCAATATTCAATGACAGGTAATATAAATATAAGTTGTGTTTTCAGGCATCGGGTTTGAAGCGGGATTTGAGCAGGATTGACAAAAATCGTTTTCAAATTCTCCGTGTTCAACCCAGCAAAATTTTAAAGCGTTATCATCATGCGAGTTCCAAGCGTGTTGGACACGGGTTCCTCAAAATTGTAACACGCTGGATTAGCATGGGTAAAAACGGGTTCTGAGAAGAATTATAAAAAAACCTAATTGACAAATACCATTTATAATGAACTATATCGACCCTTTATGTAATTTGTTCTTTAGTAATTTTCAGATCGATCCTTTATGTACTAAATTTCCTTTAAAATGAGCCATTAGACAGCTTTTTATTATGAACACGAACTGTTTGATTTAATACTTCAGTTACTATGGGTTAAAGTTCGTTCCTTATTGTAAATAACTAATTGATTACAAACAGGAAAAAGCCTACGGCTTTTTCTTCTTTGAAATAGTAAGAGACTAGCCTCAAACAATCAAGTAGCTAACTAAATCAAATGCATGTAATGGGTTTTTATTCCAATGATCGTCTTTTAATGGAAAATTTTAACATATTGACCTTAAATATAACTGTTCTAGCCTATACTATAGTTAAGTGGCCTATAAAATTTAGTATAGGCAAGAGGTTGTTCTTTATTATGATGTACAAAAATCAAATATCTTTGAAAAGACTGCAGTATGAAAAGACACTAAAAATTCAGTTTTTAGTGGAAAAATTTATTCTCTTTTAGAAATAATTTTATTTTAGTTACAAAAGATTTTTAACCCAATGAATTTCCTTTAAAATGAGCTATTGAACAACTCTCTACGATGTTTCAGTGCCAAGCTATCTGTGGAAAAGAAAAAAAAAAGACAAAAAAAAATATCCCGTTTAGGCAGAAAGTTGTAGTAGCGGCCACTTTTCTTGATTTTCAAGCCAATATATTTCCCTTGCTGTTCAAGCCAAGGGACAGAAAGTTTCCTATATAGGGGTTTCGGACAAGGCGGTGTACAAGGCGGTAATGGTGTACTTTTTGTTTTGATCTGACTCTTTTTTTAGGAGCTATGGGTTTTTATATTTCTTAAGACTGTACGTGATCGTCTCTTACTAGGTTGGTAGCTACCGCTGCAACCCGGACATTCACCCGTGTTGAACACTGCACTCGAAACGATAATCTGCACAACCAGTGTCGTGTCGAACTCCGTATTGGATATGGTTAGCCTGAAAACAAGGCTATAGAAAGCTGTCCATGATTACCAGCACTTATATTTTTCGTTCTAGCAGTTTTTTTAGAATAACAGGAAAGAAAAATTACCTTTTGGCACATTTGTATACGCGCAATTTCTTTTTATTTTAATAAATTTATTCTGTGGTAAATCTTTTAGGACAGAGAAGTAAATGGTTGCATGCTTCTTCTCAATGATTCGTTATTTCTTCTTATAAATCTTGCTCGTACAACTTGATGCCAAGAGTTCTCCTATATCTCCTTCAAATAGCCAACTACCATGGCATTACTTGTATATGACGAATGCCATACGTGTAAATTATGGGTCCCGTATTTGATTTTCCGAGGATTCGATGATAGATCTCTAAACAGAAAAATTTAAATAAAAGCATTAAAAAGAACGAAAGAAGAAAAAAACCTCCGGTAAGTCTAGTCGACACCTCAATCGCACATAATCCTTTGCCACAAATGCAATCCTTTGAATTTCACTCGACGAATGCATATAAAACGCTTCCCCGTTTCTTGTGAAAATCAGACTGGATATCCCGCTGTAAAAAGAAAAGGAAAAACCAAAATAAGTATCAATTCTTCGTCAAAGATTATGAAAATCTATGATCATATTTCCACAGTTTAGATTGTCTCTTCGAGGAAATCTTTCCCGCAAGGAATAGAAAAACATGAAGAAGAAAGGAAACAATATTTTGTTAAGATTCCTAACAATATGTGATTGTGCGCGACAAGGGTTGCGAAATAACAGTTCTTACACAAGTGCAAAAAATCTTCTGGTAAAAGGAAGAGTAGTAAATAAATTGATTATTTATTATACAAGTTTAAAAAAGTTTCTAAAGCCAGAAAACATATCAATTATAGCTTACTAGAAGCGATCATTATTACGAAACTAACTCGTTAACTCTAAAAAAAAGCATATTCCAATAAGGATTTGTTTATTATCAATTTTCTCTTAATAAAAATTGGGCCAAACAAATCCTAGTTTTTTTTAAGCATTTAACAATTAAACACATTTTTTCAAGGAGCCTATGATACGGCAGAAGAAAACAAGAAAGCTTAGATTTCCAACTATTTATGAGAATGAAAAAAAGACGATATGCTGCATTTGAAAGATCATATTGGGTTGATAAAACCTACAAAGCTTAAGGGGATGAGCTATAATTATCGGTTTGTCAAAAATGATACACGACCCCCTTTGGCATTACAGTAGTGACTTAAATTAAATACAAAATATACAAAGAAGTCACAGGAAAAATATGAAGGTGACAACTTGAGTTCGCCATTTAGTCTTAAAAATACGAACAGTGGCAATTACAACTACCTTGGAATAATGGTCTATCGGGTTACGAATTAAACTATAGCCTTGAATTATAATTAACCAAGCTTATTCACAGCAACAACGATTTACAGCTTGTGTTTTTTTTTGGTTTTTTTTAAGCGAGTTTTTTGTGTCACTAATAAGTTTGTGAATCACCGCGAGTCTGAAAAATTCTGGCAAATATCCCCTTAAAACGGTTTAATGGAAGAATGACACTTATTAATTATCCAGAGAGGGTGTTCTACATTGTGAATTAACCACTGAACGAAGCTCAATGATAAATACTTCAGCCTGTATCTCCTACCTTTACCAACCTTTGCCTAGACCCCAGCAACCCTGATAGAGCCTGCAAGGTCCGTATGATTTGCGCAAAATTACCATAATAAAATCATTCTTTGCCAAAACCTCACGTTGTGCATAAGTAGCCTAGGAAAGCTTTATTTTATTTTCTATCAATGGTTTCTTTGTAGCTCGTTTTGTAATGTCTCACTCAAGCACATACCATCTATAATTTGTAGTATAATTTAGGGTTCTTTTTTTCATTTTTAATTGTTCTTAACGGTAGCTTCATTTGACAATATCCCTATGGTAACATCTATGGTTATTTGCCATAACACCTCACGACAGGGCTACCACAGGTTCAAGAGGTGAAAAATAGGGACTAAGGGACCTCTTTTTAGTCGAAAAAAGGACCTCTCTAGGGACCGTTCTAGACGCAAAATGGACCCCGAAACTCAGTTTTCAGAAAGCTTTCGAAGGAAAAAAAAAAAAAAATACTGACACAATAGCAAATGACTCTTGACTAAGAAAAACAAATATGAATGATCATTTGCAAACATCTTTCCATGATCAGAGGCCAAGTGATAATTAAGAAACCGACCATGTCATGTCATGGAAGGAGCCTTTTCCTTCTTTTTTCTTAACGCTTTGCTTTCGAATGCAAAAACGTTTTCAACAACTGCTTTCTGCCGACTTCATCAAGGGTCATCTTCCGAAAATAGGACCCAAGAGCTTGGGTTAAAAAATAAGCGAACTTAAATCGCCCGAAGGAAAAGTTTTTGACCATTGTATCTCGGAACATTTTTCCATATATATCTGCTTTTCCGTCTACGGATTTCCCAGAATAGTCAGACTGAATAATCTTCAGAGCCAATGTAATGTCTGCAATTGTTGTTTCATCCCGCACTACGGAAGCAAATGACAGTTTTGCCGGTTCGCCGCTCTCCATGGAAGACGCTGCCGATGGATGAAGCTGATTCGGCGTTAGCTTTATGGTAACATTCTTCTTGTGTTCAGCGGTTCTGGCGTTCTGCAGTAAAACGTAGGAGCCCTTATGGCAGACAAGTGATGTATTACAGATGGAACAGTAGAAAGAAAACAGATCTCTCGGAACGGTTCTGCACTACTCTTTCATTTGGTGTCCCATCGCATCTTTCTCTTCCAACCAAGTCTCCCAGAATTTGCCCTTTCCCATTTTAATTCAAAATAAAACTTTAAACCCTAAACTTAGAAAAACAAAAGTTAGTAGAAAAATATATAAGCTATTACCAGAAATGTATCAAAATAAAAAAGGGCACTAGGAAGTAGTTTAATAGTTCAAGAAATGTATGTAAGCTCAAAATTGCGCAAGAAACCTGGTTTTAACCCCACCTCCTTCGTATTTTGTACTTCGAGCCATTCTCTTATTTTATTTTATTTTTTTTCCTCTGTGTGCAACAAAGTGACACCCAGCAAAGAGTTTTCTACTTTATTATCAAAGCCAACCAAACCTTGCCGCCTCCTAGCCTATTGACTCCAGAGGCAAAGAGGGTCACTCTTTTTCGTTATTAGTCTGTCCCCTCTGTCCACACAGTAGCTCTGTAGCCTGTGTAACAACAAGTTTTGTCTTTCTTAGACAAGCAAAAAGATGTTCCAAGAATCTCAATCCAAACAAAAATACTGAAAACCGAAAACTCACAGGTATTGGTAACCTTCAGAATACGAAGCTTTAAACCAAAGCAAGAAAAGGGACTTTAGGGATCTTTATCAATTTAAGGGACCTTCACTCGATTTGAAGGATTTTTAGGGACTTTGTGGCAGCCCTGTCACGATGCATGCAACAACAAAACACTAGTGAAATTTTCTCTGTGAATTCCGATACTCTGTTAACCAAATGAAAACAGAGGTTTACATATACCTTACAACAAAAACTGCCTTCTGCCACACACATTAACATTTATCAAATAAGCTACATATATTTTGCATCAATTGGTTATTGGACATGAGGATAACCGGCAAGGGATAAAACAAATGCGGAGCCATCGACAAGAAGCATGAATTTAGGTATGCTAACAAACACCGGATCTAAAAAGTGTCTAGGTTCGAAAATCGATTCAACAGCAGGCGGGCACCGCGTATGGTGTATGTGTGGCAGACAACGGGAAGAAGCATGGCACGGTGGAACAAAAGGCAATCCGAAATTTAAACTAAGTGGCGGAGAATAGCAACCCCCAGAAAATCTAGGCGACAAGTTCTAAGGTGTGACTAGGCAAACTCTTTCCACTTTGTATGCACGGTAAATATAAAGCTTTTGGGAAATGAATATACTTGAGCAGAGTAGCCACGGTGGCGGATCCAGGAGGGCCGGGCTCCCAAATATTTTTTATGGCGTCCTCATTCCTTGCTTTTTTTTACTCTTTCTTTTAGAATAAATTTGTCAATTTAGTCAATTATTGGCATCTTTGTCACATTGCCATCCCCACAAGATTTTCCTCGTTGGAACCCTTAGTCACACTGGGCCTCCCCCAAGATTTTGCTCTAGATCCGCCCTTGTGTGAAACAATGAAACAATGTAATCAGCTGCCAATTATGTGTTGCTGTTGCGGAAATAAAGTCCTTACTTTCATTAGTTTTATAGTTCACTTAATACTTCCGTCCTCTCTGGAACGGTAATAAAGGATACAATAACGGTTCGACCGGCATCGTGTAAAAAAAAAGAGAAAAAAAAAAATAACACGAAATTTCTAACAATGATGCTGGGCGCCAATGAAACAGTAGAAAACAGATTCTAACCATTGCTAAGAGTAAGTACACGACAAAATAAAACAAGATTATGAAAAGGAACAGAACCAGACTATTATTTTATGAAGGGGGACCATATTTGAGGGGAAAGAGCGGGAGAAAAAACTAAAACAGGGAAATTTTGCGAAAAATATGGACAATCATGGGAAGTATCATTTAAATCTTGAGATTTTACAGATGGGGGGGAGGGGTTAATCAGCATCATAAAAACATAAAATATCGCTGAAATTGTAACAGCAATACTGGAAGTGAATGAAACAGAATAAAACAGATTTTATTCACTATCAAGTGCTAGTTAACAGCAAAATAAAACTTTAATAAAGCTGACCAAAGCTGCAAAAGGACATACATGCAGAATTTTATTACAGGGAAGGGGAGGGGCACGGGCCCCAGCTGTTACTGACTGATTGTTGCATATTTTTTTAATGAACGATATTTTTCACTTTTTTGGCTTTGTCTTTGTTGACCATTGACCATACATTGACCACTCTGTTGACAATAACTAAGTCCTATTAAGCAGTAAAATTATCAACCTATCTATATAGGGGGAAAGAAAAAAGGGGGAAAGACCCCCTAAAATTTATAGAACCTTAATGAAAATCACACCATCATATTCAGCGTATAAGAGAACCCTAGTGTAGAGATTTCAAGCACCTACCAACAAAAATGTGGAATTTTGCATTTTTTGCCAGAAGAAAGATCAGGGATGCGTGTTTATTTTTCTTTTTTTCCCAGGGGTGATCGTATCGACCCAGTGGTCCTAGAATATCGTGGGAGGGCTCATTGGAACGGCAATTAAAATTTCTAGTGCCCTTTTTAAGTGACAAAAAAATGGAGGGCAACTAGGCCCCCTCCCACGCTCATTTTTTCCCAAAGTCACCCGATCAAAATTTTGAGATAGCCATTTTGTTCAGCATGGTTGAAAATATGATAACTATGTCTTTTAGGATGACTTAGTCAGCCGAAGCCCCCGGAGGGAGGGCTGAAAGTTATGAACTTTACCCAGTGTTAACATATAGTATTGGTTATTGGGAAGTATACAGACGTTTTCAGGGGGAATTTTTTCTGGTAGGTGGAGCGGGGGTCGGGGGTTTTATGGGAGGATCTTTCCATGAAGGAAGTTTTCATGGGGGAAGGGACATTGCTATGAAGGGGGCGCCGGATTTCCCATCTTTATTAAAGAAAGAGATCAGAAATTAAATAAAAAAAAGTTTTTCAACTGAAAGTAAGGAGCCACATAAAAACTTAAAACGAACAGAAAATATTACGTATATGATTAGGTTCATCCCCTAGTCAATACCTCGCTCTTTAAGCCAAAGATTTTTTAGCACTTTCTTAAGAGCTATTTATTCTAATTAACGGCCTTTGTGATTAAGGGGTCATTTTTAAAGAATTGGAACAAAATTCGAACTTTAGCTTAAAGAGTAAGGTATTGACTAGGGGGCGAATCCGCTAATATACGTATTAAAAATCTATGAATATAGAAGTTCGTTACGTAAGTTAATTCATAAATAAATTTAAACAAGTTTCGAGAAAGCCATTTAACCAAATAAAATTAATATGCATGGTGAGCAAATATCAAAACCTACATTAATTCAAAAACGTTCAAAAATTAAATAAAAAAAACAAGTTTTTTTTTAACTGAAAGTAAGGAACGACGTTAAAACTTAAAACGAACAGAAATTATTCCGTATATGAAAGGGGCTGCCCCCTCTTCAACGCCTCGCTCTTTACGCTAAAGTTTGACTTTCTCACAACTCTATTTTTTTAAACAATAAAAAACTTTAGCGTAAAGAGCGAGGCGTTGAGGAGGGGACAGCCCCTTTCATATACGGAATAATTTCTGTTCGTTTTAAGTTTTAACGTCGTTCCTTACTTTCAGTTGAAAAAACTTGTTTTTTTTATTTAATTCAATCACAAGATTCACAAAGGCAATTGCAGATAAATTATAATGATAAGTAAAAAAGTCTAAGAGATCTGAAAGCGCCGTAAATCCCTATTTTACTAAAAGCTCCGATTCCCTAAGAAGATATTCTTCCTGAGTGGTGCATAATCATAAAAAAGACCAGATTACGCCGCACTATATAAAGGAGTTATGTCACTCCGTTATCATTCTTAACGGTATGTCAAGGATCCTTAAATAAAGAGGGGAGAGTTGAGGAAATCTCATTTCTAGACCTTTTTTTTCTTGCCTAGCAATTCTCAAGTTTTCTGACACTACCATTGGCACCAACAATTTAAGAAGAAAAAGTGTCATCTGAATAAAAACTGTTTCTGCGTTAATCACAGCTACTAAAAGCATCATCCGAAAGTTTTTTGACGGCTTAACAAATATTTAGTTTTTAATAACTAATAAAATAAGGGCAGGTGAAAATATATGATGAAAATATAATACTTTAGTAACAAAATTATGGACACTACAGCAAAGAATTATGGAAAGCAGGCAACCCAACACGCGTTATATTAAATACCTAATCTAGTCAAAATACCAACTCTACATATTAAATATTTATTTAAAATATACCTATATAGTAGTTTATCTCCCTGTGCCTAAGCTAATTGTCTCCTAATGCAGACAGACAATCCGGTTTTACACAGACATATCAGATCAAAATTCTTGAGTGTGGCCGTTATAATACATAAGTACCGTCGTCTGAATTTAACACAGCCATTAAGTTTAACAGAAAATGTAAGACACCACCTTTTTAATTATTGTACCCCAATATTACAACACCATTAAAAAGCATTTAAATCCGACTAATTTAATATGCTAAAGTTGTTTCTTATTTATTAATTGTGCTTGGAATTACTTTTTCTTGCTTTGAAATTCTCAAGTTGAACTAACTCAAACGGCTGAACAAAGAACCATTGTTTCGAATAAAGCTTGAATCAACAATTGAAGAACAAGATTTAAAACTGGCAAGAAAGTCAAAATTCGAGGATTTTCGTCACGATTACTTTTGCCACAATCAGGAAATATGGCAGATAACTTCAAAAGCCACAGTTCAACTTTCCGTTGTTATATTAAGCTCAAAATCACCTAACATGTCATATGCCAAAATCTGACATACAGTTTGGCCAAAGGTCAAACTGTATCTAACAGTTCGTGGTAACGAACTGTATGTATAGTAAGAGCGACTGGTCTCAATAGTAACCGAAACTAAAAAAACGGAATTTTACTATCAATAGATACATCAAAAGAACTGGATTTTTATACAGATTTTATATAAAGTTTCGTCAAGTTTACTCATATCCTTTAAAAGTTACAAGCCTGAGAAAATTTGCCTTATTTTCAAAAAAAGGGAAAAACACCCCCAAAAGTCATAGAATCTTAATGAAAATCACACCATCATATTCAGCGTATAAGAGGACCTTACTGCAGAGGCTTCAAGCTCCTATTTTCAAAATGTGGAATTTTGTATTTTTTGCCAGAAGAAAGATCACGGATGCGTGTTTATTTGCCTTTTTTTTTTACCAGGGGTTATGTATAAGGACCGGACCGGACCAAGACCGGTTGGGTCAAAGCCATGTACATATATATGTATAAGGATTGTTTTGCGGTCACCGCAGACTCTCCCCCTGCCATCACCATAGTATTACCTTTTTAGACACTCCAAAGGGAAGCTGGAGTTGTGATATAAAGGAGTACTGAAAAACTACTACTACTACTACTACTATCAACTCCCCGCAGCATCAAGCCGCCTGAGGCTAACACAGCTACGCACGCTCCTCCTCCATCCCAATCTATTCAAAGCCTCCCTTTTTACACCCTCCCACGAAGTTCCCATTTCCTTTAGATTGAAAAACTGAAAAACAGGTGAATATGATACAAATGTTTCTTATATGTGAGCCCTTTTTTAATATTATTCTTTTTATTTGATTCTATTTACTCTGGATGTCACTCATGGAAAAATATAATACCAACCAAAGGCTAAAACAGGGGAACTAACAAGGGTTTGTTCCCCTGTTTTAGGTTTGTGGCGGCAACCTTATCCATGGATTTTGACTGTTTAAAAGTCGCTGGGAGTGACACATTTGATACAAAACAGATAAAAAAAAAAAAAAAAATTCTGCTGTAGTAGGAGTTTACTACTATCACAGATTAAACAACTTGTCTAAAACGGACCCTCGGTGACAATTCTTTGTCAGCTAAGTTTTTTTTTTCAAGTTTGTCTGTTAAGAAACAAGGAATGGATAGTCTGCTGTATTAACTAAAATTAAAAGAAAAGAAACCTGGAAACGCTAAAGTTTTTATTGTTTTCAAAAATAAAGTTGTAAGACTGAGTCAAACTCTAGTGTAAAGAGCGAGGCGTTGAGGAGGGGACAGCCCCTTTCATATACGGAATATTTTCTGTTCGTTTTAAGTTTTAATGTTGCTCCTTACTTTCAGTTAAAAAATAACTTGTTTTTTTTATTTAATGGCGAAAAAAGCACGAAAACAAAGAAACAAACAACACAAAGCAAACGATGAGCTATGGGTCCAGAAAGTCATTGGAAACACCAAAAAAATTTGTTGAGACAAGAAAAAAAAATCTGTTAATCAGATAAAAGATGCATCATAAAAAGAGGACGAAAAAACTAACAATTCGTGAAAAATATCAGAAATCGGTCTATACCAAGAACAATATCTCTCAAACCCTTAAAAAAAGATTCCATATTTATAAGAGGATTGAGAATACTAAGAGTCCCACAAGGAACAATCCTAATTGGCCTCTGCGGAAATATTTAGGGAGAACAAGACTAATTGGAAAACCTTTCTTCCGTTTTACAAGCTTTCCTTTTATCTCTTTATGAATATTCTGCAGCTAAGATTGAAAATAAAGTGTCAAGTCCATTTTCTAGATGTTATCTTAGTATTTCTTTAGAACAAAAGCTGTTTTCCTAAGAAAGGTATAGCTTCAAGACATGAATTTCGATTTTATTTTATTTGGGAAGAATCAACACGTTTATAAATCCAAAATTCTCATTGGGTTACCAAGAGTTGCTTAATGACACATCAGACATGCATGCGGATCTATTTGAGGGAGGGGTACCTTCAATGGGGGGGGGGGGGGTGGACAAAATGTTCAAGGCACATTAAGAGAATATAAAAATACAAGCATTAAGTAGCAATTAACCAGACAAAAAAAAACTTATGAACTATATAGCTTCTGAGCTACTTAAAAAACACAACAACGGGAACTTACAGTCAAATAATACAAATAACCCCGGAGATGTTATATGAGCTTTTGGGGGGGGGGCAAACTTTTTTTTTTAATATCATAGCTCCAAGCAAAGAGAGCAATGTTAAAGTACCAAAGGCATCAAAATAAGAACGTGTTTTACCAGTTATACTCATTTTAGATATTTAACATACCTACCAAGATGATTCTAAGCTATTCCTTTTGTTAGTTTTCAAAATTATAAAGTTCTTAGATCAGTACCTCATTTTCGTCAATTTTACCAAGTTGAACCGTGAAAATAAATATGCGAATCTAATTAATTAAATTAGACGATGGTTTTCGTCCTTAAAAATCTATGATTAACAGTCTGCTGATTTTTAAAGACATATACACAATGAAAAGAAAGCTACACCTTCTTAAGCTGCTTAGTGTCATTTGTTTTTAGGTTAATTTTTGCAGCATTTTTACTTTTTCTTGTTCTTTTTTTAATTTGGTGTCCGCTACTAACAGAAACTGTTTTTTGCTCGTTTTTCATCCATTACTTCTTCTT
>JAQQPU010021365.1:0-14762 GCA_029168905.1 Artemia sp. Kazakhstan ARC1039 | reverse complement strand
AGAATTGCATCCTGAATCCAAATTTAACATTGATTTGTGTCAGAAATAAACTTTGCCCCCCCCCCTAATGTGCAAATGTATAGCCTACCCTGAATTAGAATAGGCCTAGCCTATAGCCTACCTGAATTGGTATATGTAGGGATGAGGGTAAAGTTCATTTCCAATGTAAATGCATTGCAAATTTGCATTCAGGATGTAATTCTAACTATAAAGGTAAGTTTATTTATTAGCTACCTGAATAGTCTGTTAATATAAACCTTACCCAATTTTCCTACTGCTTGATGTTGTCAGTGATATTTGTTTACAGTTTGATTTATTTGAAAAACATTGTTCAAAAAACATCAAAAACAGGAAAATCCATAGAGGATTTTTTTCTTTAGTGTATATTTGTAAATTAGGGGGCTGGATAAGGATAAAGTAAAATGAAGTGCTTATAGGAATAATATAAGCAGGTAGGCCACTTTAAGGAATGATATTAGTAGCATAAGCATTTCATATTGTTGCAAAGTAGGCCTAGTTTTCGGAATTTTATTGTGTTTCCTTCTGGAGAGTGGGAATGCAGAACTAATACCAACAAAAAAGTGGATCTCTCTACCCAGCTCTATTCTGGTCTCAAGGCAAAGTTGAACTAGGTAAATATATGACAGTTTCCATCATTGATGTAGAGACAAACTGAATGTACTTTTCAATGCCTTTTTATGCTCATTCTACATATAATAATTGTTTCGCTTACAAATTAAATTTTAAGTCCTCAAATGAACCCTAAGGCAGCACCTAATTCCTTTTTTTAGAAACTTCCTTATTCTGGAAACAACTTTAAAACATTCTTAAATACTTATATTATTTTTAAATTCAGATTGCTTCAATTTACTCCCACCAGTAAATATAGATACTTTATTTATGCTCTTTCCAAATTTAACAATCATTTTAGTCAGCAATTCAATTTTAAACCCCTTATGGATCCTTAAAGATGGTACCCTTTTCTCTTTTTTTATTGGCTAGAAAAGGGTTTAAAACAACAATTCTTACTTCATAATATGCATAATAATTTAATTAAAACATCTCAACTGGACCTCCACTATATGAGACTGCAGAAATACATAAGAAATTAGAAGGAAGTAAGGATTTACAATAGGCTTAAAAACATAACTGAATAAAATACATCAAATAAAAAATAATAATTAATATCCCAAACATTTTTTTTATTCTGGAAAAAAGCAAAAAAGGATATGGATAGGGAGAATATTTTTAGACATTATCTATCTAAATCCTAGCTAATTCCAATGTCACTTTAATTCTAAGAATTTCAATGGTAATTCATTGTTAATAAAGCAAATTGGAGAACCAAGCAAAATTTCCAATATTTAAAATAGCAAATGTAAATTGATGAAAAATCACAAATTTGACACTTCCAACAAGCTATCTAATTTTTTCTTATCTTGTCTTTTGATTACAGTATACATTTGTGTTATTGTGTTTATTTCTGGTAACCGGAAGGAATATGGTCAATCCCAATTGTATGGTAAAAGAAAAAAGAAAAACCTATAAGAAAAAAAAATATTTTGGTTTACATCAAGATTACATTGGTGATGTGAGCATCAGAAGAAAACTTTCTAGAAGCTGAAAAGAGTCCATTTTTTAGTCCAGATGGTGATTTTCAAAAGAAGAAGGGGGAGGGGGTATGGGAAAGGGCTACTGCATTAAAAATAGAACCTAAAATATCACAACAGTAGATAGAAGTTTGCTGTGTTCTAGATCCAAATGCCTTTCTAATTTTTTCTTGAATTTGAATTGTGTTATGTCATCCAGAATTAATTGTGTCTTCAATTTTGTAATTAGTAGCTTTTTAGCTGGAATTTGGTTAAAACCTCTTTTGAATAATGTTGAGTTAAATGAGGTGTAACATGTCTGTGAAGTTGGGAAAGGGGCTGTGAGCCACAGGGCCCTGCTTAGGGTCCTTCAACAATCCCTCTAAGTGATCCATCTACAATCATGAGCTGAAAGATTTGTTATGATGTTTGTTTACAAAACTGGGGGGAGTTGCCCAAGGTAATGCTTCAGAAACTTCAATCATATACACCAAAAATTATAAAAATTAAAGAAATATGTCATCCATACACAGAATTGAACAATGCATGAGAGATGTCTAGTAGCCATGTTTTGGTTTAGGGCAGTCATCTCATCATTTAACATTATATTTAAGGAGGTTTCTGAACAATCTTGAGTCAAAAGATACACATTATATTGATGGCTAAGAAGTTAAACTTATGCTTCAGGATACTGCAATTTTATAGACTTCAAATCTTGACATAGTTTTGATTTCAGCATGGTATAACAAGATATAACTAGGTATAACTTTTTACTAAAATACATGTCTGTTTTAAATTCGCTGTTATCCCTTGGGTCTGGGGCCCTTGCAGTGGTGCTCTGTGAATATGTTGCCTATGTTGGTACATTCTTTTGACTATTCTGATTAAAATGACTGTTTGCATATATTGATGTGATGTCATCTGGGATTGCAAGGGCACCCAGGAGCACAAACAATGGTTGGCTGCCATCTTTCAATAAGGGCTCAAACACCCTAATTTTCTATTGAGTGAACCTTCCCCAACTTCCATCGATTTTGCTGAATATGAATAGGCCAAAATTTAATAATTAGAGACATATCATTTTTTACTACTGATGCTATTTTGATGAGCAGGGAAATCAAAATAAATTCTTACAAATACCAAGTTTTTTCCTAGACCTTGTAGTCAGAAAAAAAAAATCAATTCAACTCAAGTGCTAACCAACTATCATAGGAACTAGACATAGTAGTTTCTGATCTTGGACTATTGACCAGCCTTTCTGGGTATTTATTGGTTTGATAATGTAATTGAATTGAAATCATTGAAAAAAAAAGAAGAAATATATAAATACTTAACAAATTCCACAGTGTTTTACACACGAAAACTACAAAATTCTTCAACTTAATCTCCCCTGTAAGGCTTTATGGCCAGGACAAAAAAAGGGGAGAAACAAAATGAAACATTAAACAAATACTTACATCAAACATTTTTTAAATATGACACTCACAAAATCAACCCAAACAATCCCCCCCCCCCCCCAAAAAAAAAGTCTAAGCTAGGCAAGGGATTAGTACATGATTCCACATACACAAATAAAAAGCATTCCTGATCCAGAGACATCAATTCTTCTGAAATTTGGGGAAAACTTAATTATTAATTAGAAATTCCCTAATATACCTTTGAAGATACCAAACAAGTGACAGCCCTGTGCAGAATCAGGAGAGTGTTCCAATTCATGTTAGAAGCTATCAGAGGGGTAAAATCAGACTATGTTGATGGAGTATAAGGTATCTGTAAGTTACTAGAAATGCAGAAATAACAAGTTTACTGCTCAGATATAAAAGATATATCACTACATAGGGCAGCAGGAAGCTGGCCATGTAACCTCAAAAAATTGAAAGAAACACAAGACAGAAAATAAAGAGATCTCAAGTCAAGCAAGGGTTTAAGTAGGGAATGGTTAGTATCCTGTATCAGAGACATTGCTTTATCACATATTTTTTACAGTGGTTTCAGTGATAAGGGAAACATTGACTTCCCAATAATAGAACAGTATGAAACATAAGGCTGAGCTAAGCTATAGAATAGGATTCTAAGAATTGACCTGGAAAAATGTGTTTCAGTTGGTTAAGGATCCCAAGGCTTCTTGAGACTTTCATTTTAATGAGGTCAATATGATGCCTGATGTAAGGTCAAACATGACTCCAACATTTAAGGCAAGATAATTAACATCAAAGCACTGAATAACTCTTTCAAAAAAAGCAATCATGATTGAACAGAGATCAGATTCAGTTCTACCAGCTGTGTCAAGAGTACTGCCATCTACAAAAGCAATAAGTACATGGGGAAGAACATATTGTTGTCACAATTAGTGACAGATGCAGGTTGACAAAGATGACAACAAATGGTAGGTTTTAGGTTTTTAACCTCATTTATGAGGCCATTAACATAAATTGAAAAGAGTATCAGCCCAATCACAGATCCTTATGGAGCACCAAACTCTATTTCAGATGGGGTGGAAAAGAGCAGATAAACTGAGATAACTCAACCAGATAAATATGATAGAAACCCAGATAAGTACTCCCTTGTATTCCAATAGGGGATAGTTTCCAAAGAAGAATATTGTGCGTTTTTACATCAAGGAAAAGAGCAGCAGGTATCAGACTAGAGTCAAGAGATGTATGTAAATAATTCAAAAGATTTGTTCATGCATGCTCAGTTGAGTGCTTTGCCCTAAAACCAAACTGTGAATCATGAAAAAAAATGTCTAGAATTAAGAAAATCAAGAAGTTGAGAAAGCATAGCTTTTTCAAAATTGTACTAAACACTAATAAGAGATATATAGGGCAATAACTAGCAGGGTCATTGTGTTAACCACCTTTAAAAAGAATAATAACACAAGCATACTTTAAAGTACTTGGGAAGACACCATTTTCAAAAGAAATATTGACAAGCCTTGTAAGAGCAGAAGCAATGACAGGAAGAATGAACTTGACCACCTTAGTAGAAATACAGTCTTGGCCAGAAGATGAAGATATCTTCAAACCATTGACAATTCTGGCTATTTCAACTTCAGAGATAGGTGCCAAATCCATTGATTTAAGATAACGTGGTCCAAGAAAACACCTAAAATCATTTAGAGAAGAAGAAGGACTTACAGAAGAGGCTGTAGTTTTCCCAATATTGGCAAAGTAAGAAGTAAGTGTATTTTGAACTTTTAGCTCACCCTCTACAATTTTACCATCAATCAAAACACTTGAAGGGACAGAAGTGGACTGAAAAGAGGGCCTGATAACAGAATTAATTACTTGCCATGTTTTTGTAATGTCTATAGTAAAATGAGAATTTACTATAGTAAAATGATAATTTGGCCCTCCTGCAAAGTGAATTATAAACTCTTCTATTAACTTTAAAAAGTTGAAGTCAAGAATTGCGCAAAGATGACTTAGAAGACCTGTAAGCCTTTCAAAGATTATTTTTCTTCCTCCAGCTTTTAGGGAGTCCAGGAGTCATCCAAGCATTCGAAGGGGTTGCTCTCTTTGATAAGGGATTCAACTGGGATGCATCATATGTATCCAACATAATTTCTTTCAAAGAGTCAAAAAGAGAATCCACATTAAATTCATTTTCAAAAATACTCCACAAAGGACCTGCCAACCACAATCTAAGAAGAGCCAACTCCTGGTCATTAAATTTTAAAGACAAAAAACCAGCTCCCCGGTGCCTCCTAGGTAAGGCGTCAGACAAATCATACACGAAAAAAAAAACAGGTAAATGGTCTGAGATATCACTCATCAATACAGGATTTTGTACCAAAGTCAACAATGAAAAAACATTATCAAGCAAAGAAGCATTAGTATCAATTATGTGAGTTGGAATACATGCTGAAGGTAACGTGCCACAAGCAAGCAAAGCTGAGAGAAAATCCAAGGAAGAAGATGACCTCTTGTCACACAAATTCATATTGAAGGCACCCATAATGACAAGTTCACATGAATGCTGGTGGATTACTTCCAAAACTTCATTAAGAATCTGAAGGAAAAGGGGAACAGACCCACTAGGAGACAAATATATGTTACCAACAATCAGAGTTTTAGTTTGGGTTTTAATCTCAATAAGCATGGATTCAAAAATTCCTTCTACAGTTCTTGACAGGTCACGTCTTACAGAGTATGGAAAATATTCAGAAACATAAACAGCAAGGCCACCTTTAGCCATCCTACTATGATTCAAATATTCCATCATATACCTGAGAGATGCAATAGAGATTCAGTTTTCGAATCGAGGATATTCTCACAAAGACCTATAAAATCTGGTTGGACACTAGGTACTACTGGTTTCAACTCATCAAATGAGGAACAAAAACATTGAGCTGGAGCACAGAACAACTACCACCTTATTTGGAAGCACCATCTAAATTCGAAAATATACTTACTAACAGCTGAAAAAGGGGGATTTGATGAAAATTTATTAGACTGACCTGTTGGATTATTTATTGAACTAAAAACATCAATTGGATCATTTTGAAGCTGAAGTAGTCGCTCACCCAAGGAGAGGATGTCCCTGGGGCTAGAATCAGGCAAATTTAAATTACCTTCAAACTAGTATTCATCAAGTACTACCCACCCCCAGCTTGGAATAGCCCCATTTTTTAAACAAATAAAACAGAAAAAAAAACAATAGAACATAGAACAAAAACAAAATGCTTAGAACTTATTTCATGCTGAATGAATTTTTCTAGAAGAGGTTACTTTGTTAAACACTACCATTAATTTTCCAGGAAAAAATTCGGATTGTAGAATCAGTCATTTATTAATTATAGCCTATGCAACTGGACACTTAAACACTTAAGAAGGATGGTCAGCTGAGCCACATACGCTGCATTTCATAGGTTTCTAGGTTTTTTACATGGATTGTCTTTAGCTTTTGGATGAATGCCAGAACATCTTCCACATTTGGGAGGATTCTTACACAATTTTGCTGTATGACCGAATTGTTTACAATTATAACATTGCATAGGCAGAAACTTTAACACGCTATAATAGGTAGGCACTCATATCCAACCAATAAACTTTCACGAGAGGCTTGTTTGAGATGTGTCTTTCCAGCAAATTTGAGCTGAAAGGAGCACGTTCTACATAGCTGCTTAGCTTCAGAGCAGTTTGCTACTAGCCGAATAAGATCATCAAATGTAACATTGGTAGGGGAGGGTGGGGATGGTTGGTCACATTTTTGTTCTAATAGAAAGTTTAGCCAAAGTATGAAGGCTAGAAGAATGATTTTGACATAGGAAGATGCAGCATTCATTGTTCTAGCTTCTTTGATTTTTTTTAGATTTATGCGATCATAATTTTTTTTTTCACCAACATTTTTAACGGGTGAGGTCAAAAGTGACCAATGCGCCCCAGGGGTGGGCAAGTTGGTCATAGAAATGGAGTAAGTTGGTCACAAAATGGGTCATCTTTGTTTTACTTCCAAGACCTGACACAATTACAGTAGTAGTCTCGTTTCATTTACAAGGTGTATATTTTGCTTCAAATACAATTTTTTCAACTTCAATTATCAACTGTTCAGCTTCAAGTACAACAAAAACTGAAAAAGATATGACTTATTCAACTGAGTAGCCTACTCCCCAAGACAAATGAAGGATTTCCTGCAAAGGTAGGTCACAACATATCCCTTGCTCGTTTCTTCCTTCACTTCACCTGCAAAGTATTTTTTCTTGTTCTTGCCGACAAATGCCACAAGAATGAAATCACTCACACTGATTTCATCCTTTTCAGTTGGAATGTCTTCCATATCAGCATCAAGATCCAAGTCATCATCCTAGACCATATCTCTTTCACTATCAGAGCTCGCATCCGCTTTGGCGAAAAGCGCCCTTACTTCTGTAGTCTTTTTGCTCAATTTACTGGTGTTTCTCATCCCACTAAAAACAGGCTTCCCAATTTTTTGTTTCTTCTTAGCTGACAGTTCTCCAATCAAGTCATTTTTAACTAGTGTATCTGTGAGAATTTGAAATTTGCCCCTCTTTCGTTTGATTGCATCAGATTTTTTTGGTGGAGCTTTTGGATAGGGTCTTACTACTTCTAGACTCTTAGCAGCAGGCACCAATGCCACAGGAGCTTGAGAAATTTTCGGACACCCTAGTTCTGCCTCTGAGTGGCTTGAACTATCTTCTGCATCAAAAGCATCGGACACAGTTCTTCATGACATATTGGATGGCTTGGGTCTGTTGGTAACATCAGCGGCTAGGAATTCCTCATCCCCAAACACATGGCGATCGCAGGGCCAGATTCCAGCAACCCTCAATCCAGAGCTGGTATTTGTTGGAGTCAAAGCACAAAGAAAGGTAGTTCCAACTAATTCTGGAACGTCATAAATAGAAATGGGTTGTCCTGAATTCTTTTCAGGACACAAGCAGCATTGTAGTATGACTTGAACGGGCCATAACAACTTCTGTCTAGTGGCTGCAGTTTATGGCTTGTTTGGGGTGGGAAGGTTAATGTGATAATGTTTGACTTTTTTATAAGCTCAAGTGACTCAATGGTAATATTACTCGCGTGATTGTCCATTAGAAGCAGCACTGGTCTGTCAACACTTGGCTTGCCATGGCGAATGAAGTGCTCCAATGAAGTTCTCTCTAGTCATCCATCCCGAGGGATGTGAAACACCCACATTCCCTGGCGGAAATCCCTTCATCCTATGTGGGAGATACTTTATCCTTGGGAAAATCATGAATGGTGGGATAACAGTAGCTTGAGCTGACACAGCTCCCTTCTCAGCAACTATTTTTCTTGAATTCTGAACTGTAGTGGGGCTAGTCTTGTCTGGATTCCAAACATCACAAGCAGTAAAACTATGTTTATGCAACAGTTCCTCATATGTGTAAAAAAAAGCATTGACTACAGGTTTGTTAAAAGCAGTTGCCCTTGCAATGCTTGTCGCTTCTGGAAATCTGAGAGAAACTGTTGGGCTATGCTGTCAGAAGGCCCAGAGCCAGTCCTTACCAGTTGTTCTAGCTTCTTCCCAATGACAAATATCCTTACCGAGTTTCTCTGCAAACTCAAATGCCAAGGTTCTGACTTCTTTTGGTGACAGTCTGTGGTAAAGATGGGATGCTCTGACAAGATATTGCTCAAGACTTTTCTCCTGTTCAGCCGTGAAAACTATGCGTGTTTTATACCGTGTCACAAACTGATCTAGCTTAACATTACTAACATTGGTTGCACTTGTACGACCTTCTTCAGAGAATTTCTGGGCATTGTGTTTTAGATTCGAGTGGGGGATACCTATCTCGCGTGCAATGGTGGCAAATTTTCCAACTTCCTGTACTTTTTGCACAGCTTGTCTCATGACTTCTGGGGAAATGGTCCCATTTTGTGTTTTTCTATTGTAAGTCCGCATGTCTGTTGGATCTCGCCTAGAAAGATGACATAATGATAACCACAAATAATGATAAAGATCTGTACTTATAGAAAAAATGTGAATTTTATTCTTTTTTTCACCCAGTGGGGCAGGTTGAACAGTGCACCTTCAAAGTGACCAACCTGCCCCCCAAAAAAACTGTTCAACCTGCCCCACACAGGATGCACAAACAAAAACACTGCTCCATGAAAAACTAATAATGATGAGAACTTGCTTCCAAGCCTAAAAGGAAACCAATTAATAGGCTGCTCTATCCTGGAATCATTTCTGAGACTGGCCTTCTCATTCTCTCTCAAAACAACATTAAGTCTAGCAACAATTCTGAAAAAAAACTCACCAAAAACGAGAAAAGTTTTGTCCAATCTTTTCATATGGAGGCTACTGCTGCCATTTTTTCATGGCATGACTGCACTGTAATTCCTCACATTCAGTAGGAGTTTCCGATTTTTTCTTCAACAGATGGCAGGCAAATATCCAAGTGTTCAACCTGCCCCAGTGACCAACCCTCCCATCCCTCCCCTACTTGTCTGTTATAGCGCCTATGTATATAGAAGATAAGTTGGAAATAAAACCTGTTTCTCTGACGCTCATTTGTAATGAAATATCACAAAATATGATGAAAATATAATACTTTATTAACGAATTTGGGCTATATTTTGCACATTAGGGGGGGGGGGGTGAAGTATAGTGGGTGTGCATGCAAAATGTGTTAGGCAAAATTATTCTGTAGATTATGAAGTAAGAATTGTTTTCTAACTTCGTACTTTCCAAATACTTAACCCTCACCCCCCTAATGTGCAAATATGTAGCCCAAGTTATATATTTCCCATCTATTCTGTCACTTGTCTTTGTTTGTCTCACGCTAAGCTGAAAGAAACTAACAAAGAAACGAGTTCTACTTAGCTTCTATATATATAGGCGCTATAACAGACAAGTACCGCAAGGTTTTCAGGGGTCTGATGAACAATTCCAAAATATGATGGGATTTCACTTTGGCATCTTGGAAGATTGGTCGTGATCGTTGAGGGCGTGTGCTACTGACGGAGCAGCATCTTTATCAGACAAAATAAGTCGCCAAGCATCCTTACGGGGCTTTTATTCAATAATACGATCACTACTATTGCCATAAGTCTTTTTTGATACGGGATTGTCATCGATCCCGTAGGATGGTATTTGCTGCCTAAATTTTGTGTGTTGTTTTAGGATGCTGATATGTTAATTATATCCTTGTTTTTTTGTAACCAGTGGCTTTTTGTGACATTTAAGACCTTTCCAGACTAATCTCAAGTTGAAAGATGTACAATATGTTTATTTATGGAATTTTCAAACCAGATTATGCAGACCGAAATTTATCAAAACTAAAGAAAATTTCATTCAGGTACATGACCAAGCACCACTTGAGAAGTATTTTAAGCAATCGTGAGTCAAAAGAGTTGTAATGTGATTGCGAGGTAGTATGGGAGGAGTATGGCTTGGGTGACCAACAATCATGTTGATATATGTATAATCCTTATTTCAGTGAAACATAACATGTTGACATTTCTCCTAAATATATCTACCAAGAGAGAGAACTGTTTTTAACTAAGCTAACTTGTTTTTTTTTAAGTTTAGACAGCCTATCAATCTTCATGGGTTTTGATGCTTTGATCACTGTTGTTTTTTGTTGTTTTTAATAGGGTGCCTCCACCACTTCATCAGTCAACTGAAACTATTAACATCAGGTCAAGGGAATCATCCGCAGAATCTGCTGCTAGGTCAGTTTCAGGCCGACAACCTACAGGATATCAAGTGTTTTTCTCTAGGCCTGGGCAGAAGACAGAAAAACGAATCTTCGAAAGTTACAGTCAGCAAAGTCGCTTCTCTAGGTGTGGAACAAAAAAACAAAGAAGGCGAGATAATCGTAAGCTTCTCTTTTTTTCGCCTTGACTGGTTGCAGTTCCTTTACTAGATAAATTATATTGGTTTGCCTTATGATGTATGCCGCCATGTTTGTATGTGAATGTCCCACCCCTCACCCAGTAGATGAGTCAAAAGAATACACTCAGAATGAATCAGAAAATTGATATAAAAAATGCAATCCCTGATATTTTATCCCTCACCAGAGTACTTTATAGTAGTTGTGGCTTGTCATGGGTGTTTTAAGGAAGAAATGAAATGATAGCAAGAAACCATTTTTTTTAGTATTTCCTTTCCTGTGATTTAGCCTATTCTTTTTTAAATTCTTGAGGAAGTTCTTTCGTTTAAATAAAATTGAGCTCTTCCATATATCTGTTACACTACAGATTACTTTGATTTTCTATATTTACGTTGTTCTCAGTCTGTTTTAGACGAAAATTACCCTTTTTTAATCTTTGTTTTGTTAACTTTAGGTTACTTCATCTCACTTTGTCAAGTTTGACTGGGTATTCTTTTTCTAGTATTCTTTGATTCATTTTAAGTTATATATTCGTCTGCGTTTACAGAAGAGGGATACAGGAGGGGGAGAACTAGAAATTTTGAATCTAAAAATGAGATTTTGTTGTATTTAGCTTCCCCGAAAAATCGTCCAATCCCCATGAAAGTTCTGCCCTTTTGAACTTACCAGGAGGGGGGGTTCTTTGCATGATTTTTCTGAAAGAATCACGTCAAGATTGTACCAAGATTCAAGATTTGTTTATTTAAAACAGCTTTCGTAGTATTGGCAAAAGCCTCACCTAAATCATGCTATCTCTTACAACACAGGAACAAAAAAGAAAAACTAAGCAAGATTAATCACACTTGTATAAATTTGTATAAATGACTCTTGTACCTATATGTACCTATGCAAATGTATATTTCCTCCCTCTTGTCCTGAAAAAGAAATGCACATTTAGCTTATAACGCTGCTTTTTGATCAATTTCTTGTAATAAATTTCCTCATATATATTTTGTTTCAATGTTCTGTTTTGCTTTAGTATTGCTGAAAAGGGCATTTTTACCTTCCTTTTTTCAACTTTTTCTTTGATAACTTCTTAAAAGATGTTTAATATTTATACTGTGTAGGCTACATAAGCAGTATAGATGAGGCTTTTCACAGTGTCTTAATTTTTTTTTTTTTTTTGCAAATGAGAGTAAACAGGTGAAATTTTCCTTTTGTAGTCCATTCCCTGCTTGCCCTACGCGAAGAAGGCGATGAGCTCACCACTCAAGATATTATACCTAATTCCCAGTCCATCTTTGCTCTTTTACTCCAAGATCCGGCCAAAATGGAGGTAAGTTTTGTTTGTCTCAAAGTATTTATGCTATCCTCTTAAGGAGGCGTTAGGCGGTCAATAATTTTGATCAAACGCTTCCGTCAATGGATTAACTCAAGCATGATTGACCGTCTAGAAACCTCTTTGACGCTTGAGTCGAGCGTTGATGGTGATTGATAGAAAGTTTGAATGACTCAATAATTTTGATCAAAAGCAGTTTGTTAGATTAGCTTTGGTTGAGTTTGAAGGATTCATTGAAGGTTGATTGAAGCACACGTCAATCGATTGACGGAAACTTAATCAAAAATGATTGACCGTCTAGGCCATCTAGGGCCTTCTTTAGACTGTCAGCCTTTTATTCCATTTACAAACAAAGGAAGTCAGTTAATCTTACTGTTCTATAGAGAAGTAGTTCCTTGCTGAATAATATTAATCACCTTATATGCTGACAGAAAGAGAATTCATCTTGGTGTATTGCGACGTCTTTGGGATGACTAAAAAAACGATGAAGAAACAAGTATTAAAGTAGAAATAACTGTTTATAAACCAGAATATTGCATATAATCCATAAATGGATGAGGGCTGTGGGGGTTGGAACATTTCTACCTTTAGAGAAAATGGCTGATTCTTCAAAAGTGTATGTTTAGGCTCAAATTTTCAAGTTCCTGGTAGGGGGTATATGACCACAAATATACTGTACATGAAAATGTAGGCAAGTAATTTTTTTTGCAAATGGAGTTTACTTCAAGTAGATTCATTATATCTAATTTTAATACTTTACTTTATCAATGAAAAGTTGAAATTTTAGCCTATAGGTCAGATACTTATGGCTTTGTACCATCTGTCTATTCTAAACAGAAGTAAGTCCAAACCGTAATTGGGGGGTTTCAAATAATTCAAATCCCTGTATATGCCACAGTATTTGAAACTGCCATTGCTAATCACAAAGAAAAATGCCTTTCAAATTTTTAATTTGATTTTGATGTGTCTAGTGGTAGAATTACTTTGTTCATTGGATTAGGATTGTCACATTCCATTCCAACCACCCACTGATTTGCGTCAGGAAAAAAAAGAAAGGGTTCAAGAGTGACAACCAAAAAGCATGTTACTGTGATGGAAGAAGGAGAAGTAAAAAAAACGCGCTCAAACAATAAATTCCAATGTTCAAATGAAATTCCCAGTGCGTGCTTGGCCTATTGCTCCCACTTTCACCCATAACCCCCTTTGAATTTGATACTCCACTAAAAACAAAATAAACAAAATTTCTCAAAATAGACAACTGATCGATGCAACAGTAGACAACAGTACATGCAGAATAATTTTGCTGAATTTGATAAAATTACATAAAAGGAGCATTTCCAGATTTTTATTGGTGTATCAGAAATGGATTATAAGGTTTCATATGGAACATATCTTCCCCTCCTTAATATTACGATTGGTGAGAAACTGCTTGATAATTTATTGTATAATGTCAGTTGAAATAAATTTGATAAATATGGCCAGGGAATATATCGTAAATAATTTACCGCCCCGTTTTAATTGCGAAAAATTGTTATAATTTGTTTAGGCTCAATGTTAAGCCCTGAGCTCCTAAATTCGGCCTCACAATATGACATTGATATTTTACATTGTCCTACTTACAAATGCACTTGCCTCTAAGGGTATACATATGTACATCCAGTAATTCCTCACCACTCAGGTATAATGGATGACCTTGTGCGGATGAAATTGCTAAAGAAAATTTCTAAATATTGACCAGCCAAGTTGGAGACCCATTCCTCTAAACCATATCTTTCGATGGAGATTATCAGAATTTCATGTAACGAATAATAAACCAAATTTATCCCCATTTCCCACCAAATTTCATTCCAAAATTTGCCACAGAATCTATACTGGCTCAAACGGTCTCAACATGCAGGATTTCTCCTGATAAATCTCCGATGCAAATGGCCTCACTGCCTTCTTCTCTATAGGCCTATTAAAGTTTATACAGTACAAAAAATGAGAAAAGTGATTATTACTTATTTGAATGTAATGTGCTAATACCCATATAGTATACCGTCAACCGGGGTTAGATTGATAATCAGGGGTGACATTGACACAACCATGGTAAAATGTTTCTTTTAACTTTTGACGACAAGCGGTGTGACGAAAATATCCGATAAAATCCTAGATGGTTCTTTAGATTATCTTCGTCAGTCAGCGTGGAAATGGCGTGGCACCTCGAGAGCCTCTAGTAAGTTGGTTTTGGGGGTGGATGTTTCCGGTTTTATGATCACCTAGGGTTATTCTTTTACTGAAGCAACTGGTTTGATCAGTTTTGAAGGCTGTTTTTTAGTTTTTTCTATGATTTTTGTAATAACTGATGTTTTATATCGCTTTTGATACACTTGATACCAATAAACGGGTTTTACCGCAAATCTGACAGTCTTAAAGCTGATGGTCCAAGCTGGTTGTCAAAGTAACCCCAAAGCCGGGTGACTTTGATAATCGAAATTATCGTTACAAATGAAGTACTTGCGTCAGAGATGCAATATTAAGTGTCTCAGGCCGC
>JAQQPU010021363.1:10000-14763 GCA_029168905.1 Artemia sp. Kazakhstan ARC1039 | reverse complement strand
TCTCTCTCTCTCTCTCTCTCTCTCTCTCTCTCTCTCTCTCTCTCTCTCTCTCTCTCTATGTGTGTGTGTTTCAAACGTTAGAAGACGCTTACAATGATGATGGAATGTGTCGTAGGGATTCTAGAGAGTAGTTACCGTGTGGTACTGTGGCGTGAATTGCCTGCGAAAACCCAAATGAATGACTTGAAGTGAAACTTTTAACAAGAAATGTCTGAAAAGTGCTTTGGAGGAGATGGGACGAAGACAGAGGACTGCTAGAGAGTAGTTTTTGTGTGGTAGTGTGGCTTGAATTGCCTGCGAAAACCCAAATGAATTACTTGAAGTAAAATTTTTAACAAGAAATGTCTGAAAAGTGTTTTGGGGGAGTTGGGGTGATGGCAGAGGTATGTCACAGGGACATCAATAGTGTAACATTGTGAGGTGAAATGCGTAGAGTATCAAACACTAGTAAAGAAAGGGGGGGCTTCTCTGTTTTCAAAATATAGTGTCTAGTGGGATATTTTAGTTTATTGTCGGGGCGAAATAGGTTGAAAATGTCCTAGGGGGTGAGGCCCGGTGTCATGTGGAGGGTTGGTGCTAGTGTGAAAACACTAGCACCGTAGCGCCATTCTGCTCTGGGCCATAAGTATACTTTTTAATAGTTTGGGTATCTACCCGTCTGGTGCCGTATGGTGATGGATGAGGGTGATGCCATGGCGGTGTGGGGTGTTTTATGGGGGTATCATGACCACCGCCTCACGGTGGTCACTGCCTCGATCGGACAATTCATTGGATTGTTCGGGGTGCTCTTAACCGAGTGTCCTGGGTGGCCGATACGTTTACTTTGAACAAATTAGAGTGCTTAAAGCAGGTGCACCGCGCCTGAATATCACAGCATGGAATGATGGAATAGGACCTCGGTCTTATTATGTTGGTTTTCTGGACTTGAGGTAATGGTTAACAGAGACAGACGGGGGCATTCGTACTGCGACGCTAGAGGTGAAATTATTGGACCGTCGCAAGACGAACAAATGCGAAAGCATTTGCCAAGAATGTTTTCATTAATCAAGAACGAAAGTTAGAGGTTCGAAGGCGATCAGATACCGCCCTAGTTCTAACCATAAACGATGCCAACCAGCGATCCGCGGACGTTACTTGAATGACTCCGCGGGCAGCTTCCGGGAAACCAAAGTGTTTGGGTTCCGGGGGAAGTATGGTTGCAAAGCTGAAACTTAAAGGAATTGACGGAAGGGCACCACCAGGAGTGGAGCCTGCGGCTTAATTTGACTCAACACGGGAAACCTCACCAGGCCCGGACACTGGAAGGATTGACAGATTGAGAGCTCTTTCTTGATTCAGTGGGTGGTGGTGCATGGCCGTTCTTAGTTGGTGGAGCGATTTGTCTGGTTAATTCCGATAACGAACGAGACTCTAGCCTGCTAAATAGACGATGGATCCTAGTGGTGGATCGCTCTTCTTAGATGGACAAGTGGCGTCTAGCCATATGAGAGTGAGCAATAACAGGTCTGTGATGCCCTTAGATGTCCTGGGCCGCACGCGCGCTACACTGGAAGAATCAGCGCGTCCTCCCTGTCCGAGAGGACCGGGTAACCGCTGAACCTCTTCCGTGGTTGGGATTGGGGACTGCAAGGATCCCCATGAACCAGGAATCCCTAGTAGGCGCAATTCATTAGCTTGCGTCGATTACGTCCCTGCCCTTTGTACACACCGCCCGTCGCTACTACCGATTGAATGATTTAGTGAGAACTTCGGACGACTCGCCAGGGCAGCCTCCGGGCAGCTCGTGGTGTGGTTGAAAGTTGTTCAAACTTGATCCTTTAGAGGAATTAAAAGTCGTAACAAGGTTTCCGTAGGTGAACCTGCGGAAGGATCATTAGCGTTTGATAAACGAGAGGGAGACTCTTGGCCCCCTGTGGTCATTAGTTTGTCTAATCGTTGTTATTGATACACGTTCCCGTGTTTGGTGTTTGAGGTGCACAAGTAGGTTTTCCGCATAAGGAGGAGTACCCTTGTGCAGCATCAGTCATGGGGGCCATTCGTTGAACAAAAGGAGTGTTCAACGGAGTCTTGAGGAAATGGGGGCTTTGAGGCAGTAATTGTGGGGATGATTGCCTCAAAGTTTGGTTTGTTACTAATGGACAAATGGTGAGACTATTGACTGTGAGGACTACCTGAGCTGGCTCTGTAGTTGGGGCTCTCAGAGGAGTAGAGCACGCAAAGCCTGTTAAGGTAGACAGTCTCAATGGAATCACTGTGACGTCATGATGAGATGAACCAACACTGAGGTGATTGTTGTTGCCCTAGCAGCATATTTGTGTGTGGGGGGCCACGAGATGATGACTGGGTATTGTCTCGAGGTCTTGGTGTCTGTATCCATTACAAGGATGGAGGGTTGGCTTTTGGCAGCAACAAGAGATTGTATCTTGCTCTGTAGTGGGGGCTCTCTGAGGAGATGAGCATGCAAAGCTGGTGATAAATCTTTGTAGTTGTGTATGTGGGCCAAATTCATGCCATCTGAAATAGTGGACATTAGATTACTAACACTGTGGTAGTTGCTGCCCCAGCAACATTTTGGTGGGGCCCGGGAAGCACTCTCTACCCTTCCTGAGGGCCCAAGTGGTGCAAGACGAAGGGATTGGCTTGGTCAAAAGAGAGGCGCGTGAGTCCTCAGGTGAGCCAAAGTCTTGGACTGCGATTGCACTAATGTAGCATCGATTTTGCAAGCAATAAGCCAACATGCTCTTGAACTCTCGATGTATATTTTCTACGTGTGAATTCGTAGTGAAAAATAGTCATTTGGGGACTAGAGTGGCTCTATGATTCCAGGATCATGGATTCCACTCCGCGAGACTAAAGGGAGTGAAGGTGAGCTTGCCCCAATATAGCTTGGCTTGAGGTGTGCAAGGGTGCAATTGCATTGGCCTTGTTTGAGGGAGAATTTGAAACATTCATTAGAATGACCCTGGAGGATGGATCACTTGGCTCACATTACGAAGACGAACGCAGCTAGACGCGTGATTCCATGCGAACTGCAGGACACATGGAACGTCTATATTTTGAACGCAAATTGCATGTCCAGCCTTTGAGCTTGGACTACGTCTGGCTGAGAGACGGATGTTGCTATTATACGGTATTGTTTACCATCACTGCGAGGCTCCTTGCTACTATTTGTTGTTGATTACAACCTATAGAGAATGTAAGCGATCTCGTCAAGTTTTGTGTCAACTGTTGATGTTGAGAGGATTTGGTGAGAGGTATTGGTCTCGTTATGCTGGTCTCATTTGCCTCTTTTGGCTGTGGGTTAGGGAATCCATGGTACAAAGAGTGCAAGTGATCTCATCAAGTATACATGACCCAGGGCTATGCCTCTTGTGGATCACCCTTTTACTTGTCACCCAACTGGGTAATGGTAACTGAGCTCCTTTTTGGTGGAACGAGAGGAGTGTTATCATTATGGGCTGTGCACAGTAGAAGACCCACAATGGGGATGAATCCAAATTCTTTTCAACTAAAACACTTTGACTGACAGCCTTCGTCACAGGAATAGACTACTATGACTTTGGTAGTGGAAAATTGGTTTATTTGATGTTGAACTGTTGACTCCAAGGGGCTTGCTGGCACTACAGGGTTAGTGGTGACCAGGTGACTTTGGACGATTGGTTTGAAAAACAAATGACCCTGTCAGTTTATATAAAAACCCCCCGGCCTCAGCTCAGGCGAGACGACCCGCTTGACTTAAGCATATTAGTCAGCGGAGGAAAAGAAGCTAACAAGGATTCCCCTAGTAGCGGCGAGCGAAGAGGGATAAGCCCAGCACTAAGGGTCAATTGAATCCTTCGGGAGGCAATTTCGACCGATGCAGTGTTTGGGAGCCTCGTAAGACCGTCGTTTGTCCAGTCTAAAGTCCTCATGAATGTGGCCCGATTGCCCAGAGAGGGTGTCAGGCCCGTAGGACGGATGAACGCTCGGCATTCCGAGGTCTCTCTAGAGTCGTGTTGCTTGAGAATGCAGCGCTAATCAGGTGGTAAACTCCATCTAAGGCTAAATACGAATGTGAGACCAATAGAAGACAAGTACCGCGAGGGAAAGTTGAAAAGAACTCTGAAGAGAGAGTTAAACATTGCGTGAAATCCTCCAGGGGTTTAAAACGGAAGGACTTTCGAAGTTCGAGCCATCTTCGGGATCATCGTTGCGGGTGGCGAGTGCTGATGTGATCGCTGAGGGCAGCCTCGGCTGTTCTCTGGTCATGCTGGTCATCTACGTTGCTCACGGCGTGTATTCCCGGGTGGATTCGTAATCCGCACGCGGCTGGAACGGTGTCAAAGGACCCAGTGCTCTTGTTGCTTCGGCTTCAAGATGCTGGATTCCCGGCAACGATTCGGCCCGGCTTCTGTTGCTGGGAGCCTCTTCGTGGGTCTCCTGGGTGAGCGGAGAGTAGGCGAGTTCCTTCCGACCCGTCTTGAAACACGGACCAAGGAGTCTAACTTGTGTGCGAGTCGTAGGTCGATGAGAAGCCCGATGGCGGAATGAAAGTTAAGGCATTGCTTGCGATGCTGATGGGAGATCCTTCTCCTCTGGAGAGGGCGCATCCCAGGGGCGTCGTGATCCCGTTGCGGATGCGACGCACCTAGAGCACACATGATGGGACCCGAAAGATGGTGACCTATGCCTGGCCAGGTCGAAGTCAGGGGAAACCCTGATGGAGGACCGAAGCGATTCTGACGTGCAAATCGATCGTCGGAGCTTGGTATAGGGGCGAAAGA
>JAQQPU010021363.1:0-5000 GCA_029168905.1 Artemia sp. Kazakhstan ARC1039 | reverse complement strand
GATTTCATGGACGACTTGCTTGGGGCGCCTTAGCATTGCAAGGGAATAACCTTCCGAGTCCTGGCGGAGTCAAGAACTCTAGAAAAAGAAAAAAATATGAAAGGTGTTTCTGGTGAAAAAATGAAATGCCGAAAAAAATATCTTGAGGCTTTTGGGCGAAAATGTAAAAATGGTATTATCTGGCAGGGATGGATGCATTGTCCAGGCTTAAGATTCGCTGACCTTAAATAAAGTCTGTACCGCCATTAAGTTAACGAAAAAAACACTTAGGGGGTTTCGGGAGAAAAACAGTACCACATGACGGTGTTGCACATTAATTACGTGAGGTGTGAGCTTTCGTTACGTTACAAGCGGGGATTCCCCGATGGGTTCCTGTCGCAAAATTAGGCATATTAGACCTGTCCGTTTGAAACAGGGTAAGTCGTATGACGTCATTGGAGTCCAGAGGGGTGTGTCATGGAGTCTTGCCAAGTGTGTTCCCTTTTATAGAACCAGTAACTGCATTGCGTAGGTGTGATGTCAGAGGGCTTGTCATTGAAAAACAAAGGTGCTTGTCATAGAAAAACATAGGGGTGTGTCACATGAGAAACATGCGTTTGGAATCTTGCCTAGAAACAGGGGCGAGGGGCTCCCCATATTATTCCGACTACACTCCAAGTAAATATCTCTGGGGAACTTGCCAGGGGCGGGAATGCCGCCTGGAAACATCTGACCGCATTGTACAGGTGTGTCGCGTGACGTCAGAGGGCTTTCTTAAAAATTTACCTGACCTAACCCAACCATTGAACCCTTGCCAAGGACATTCAACTCTTGCCAAAAACGGGAATATTGCCAGGGGTATTGTGACGTCACAGGGCATGCGTTTGAAATCCGATAGAAAAAGGGATATGGGCTTGCTTGAACCTTCTGCTATGGGCGTGCTTGAATCAATGGAGAGGGTACTACTTTCACTTACCCGGAGTTAAGTGGAACGGCGTGCATGCATCTCGCGGTTCCACGAAAAAACCGGAAATATCTGTTAAAACGGTCGTTTTTTTTAATAAAAACAGGCCGTTTCTGTTTTTTGGTGAAAAAAACGTAAAAAAAATAAACGGAGTTCCATTTGTTTTTCTCTATTTCTGATTTGTTCTCTTTTTTAGTTGTCGTTTTTTACTTTTTCTGTTTTAGCCAAAAATAGAAACGGTTCCGACCCCTGATCCAGAACTCCTTATTTCAAATAAGCAAGCAAATTATTGGAAACATTGGCGTCAGTCAACTTTACTTTACGCAAACAATTCAAAATTCATGAACAAAAATCGAAACTAGCCTGAAAATTACAGTGCAGCGAACATTTTTTATCTCTCTATTGACTATTTGGGCTTATTGCGGTTGAAAGCAAGGTAAGAAAAAATAACTGTAGTAACCGTTATGGGACACCAAAGTAGGGAAATCCCAAATATTGGGAAACTTTTTGGAAACCTTGCAATATGTGACGATGGTTGAAAATGGCGAAAGGGACTACGTAGTACCTAGCAGTTAAGCTGAGATCATACATTTGACTCCAAAAGTGTACTAAATCATTTGCCACGAATAATATAACTTTCATATTTACCACGAACTAAAGATGCTGTAAGTAGTAAGCAAGGTACTAGTTTGCGTGAAGCTATAGGAATTACCATGCTATTTGCTTGAAGCTATACGAATTTCAACGTTATTCTATAGAAGCTCTACACCTTTTCAAAGAGAGTGAGTATCCTCTCACATGGCCTTATACTTTGCTTACGCCCCCCGTACCAAACAGGTTTTTCTAGTAGTTACAGGTCAACACACTCTTTGCCAGGGGAATGACGCGATTTCAAAGTTCACTGCCTTTTTGGTGATAAGCCCAAAAAACCAGCTCTTTTAAGAGATTTGTTTTCTGGTAAGTATAATCTGGTTTGGTAGGTACAATCTGGTTAGGTGGGTATAATCACATTGCCTATTCAAAGGTAGCGTGCAATTTAAACTGTATCAAGTATTTTATTCCAGTTTTTCTAAAAACCAGTATTGTCTATAACTTAATTTACGTTGGTTAAACTTCCGATGGTTAAGAAAGCGTAACAGGTAATTAAAGTATTAGGAATGGGATGCTATAATTAGAATGATTTTAAGTTGAAAAATTGTGACGTAAAAATAACTCAGTTATTTGCTTGCGTGTATAGGAATTCCCATGTTATTTGCTTGCATGTATAGGAATTCCCTTGTTATTTGCTTGCATGTATAGGAATTCCCATGTTATTTGCTTGCATGTATAGGAATTCCCATGTTATTTGCTTGCATGTATAGGAATTCCCATGTTATTTACTTGCGTGTATGGGAATTCCCATGTTATTTGCTTGCATGTATAGGAATTCCCATGTTATTTGCTTGCATGTATAGGAATTCCTATGTTATTTGCTTGCGTGTATAGGAATTCCCATGTTATTTGCTTGCATGTATAGGAATTCCCATGTTATTTGCTTGCGTGTATAGGAATTCCCATGCTATTTTAAGGGCTTATGTCCCCCCCCATGCTATTATAAGAGTTTATGCCCCCTTCCTATGCTATTCCAGGAACTTATGTTCCTTCCTATGCTATTATAAGGGCTTTTTCCGTGTGGTTTTTCTTTACTTGGTACCCATTAAAAACAAAATTTTTTTGTTAAATAAGTAGTTCTTATATCTTTTAAAAGAGCTTTACGGGGTTTGAGACTCTCTGTTGCCTGATTCCGTTTGATTTTTCTTTACTTAGTGCTCATTAAAAACGAAATTTTTGTGTTAAATAAGTAATTCCTGTATCTTTTAAAAGAGCTTTACGGGGTTTGAGAGACTCGGTTGTCTGATTCCGTGTGATTTTTCTTTACTTGGTGCCCATTAAAAAAGTTGCTAGCGAAAACCCCGTGTGGATGAGTTGAAATAAAAAATTTTAACAAGAAATGGCTGAAAAGTGTTTTGGGGGAGATGGGTTGATTGGCAGAAGGATGTATTAGCGAATTTAAAGTGGAGGGCGAGTTGCTAGTGAAAAAAATCTAAGCTAATAGGGGTTTTTGACCGTAAACTCTAGTTTTTTGTAAGAAAATTATGGAAAATACAATTCGTTGGTTCATAGGTGAAACTTAAGTCCAGGTATGGATCAAAAAATAAACTTTTTCTGTAGAATCTGAGCTAATAAGGGTTTTTGATCATAAACTCTAGTTTCCTGTAAGAAAATTATGTAAAATACAATTCTCTCGTTCAAATGTGAAACTTAGATCCATTCTCTGGTTCAAATGTGGAAAAACCCGTGTGAATGAGTTAAAATAGAAATTTTTTAACAAGAAATGACTGAAAAGTGTTTTGGAGGAGATGGGTTAATTGGCAGAAGGATGTATTAGCGTAGTTATAGTGGAGGCCGAGTTGCTAGTGAAAAACCCGTGTGGACGAGTTGAAATAAAAAATTTTAACAAGAAATGTCTGAAAAGTGTTTTGGGGGAGATGGGTTGATTGGCAGAAGGATGTATTAGCGAAGTTATAGTGGATGGCAAGTTGCTAGTGAAAAATCTAAGCTAATAAGGGTTTTTGACCGTAAACTCTAGTTTTTTGTAAGAAAATTATGGAAAATACAATTTGTTGGTTCATAGGTGAAACTTAAGTCCAGGTATGGATTGAAAAGAAATTAAATTCAAGAAATTATGAAAAAATTCTCAGTCTAAGTAGCAAATTCTTTCTTGAATTCACCTGTTGGATAAACAAAAAGACATTTCGTTCAAGAAATTATGACAAAATTCTAAGTAAGTAACAAACTCTTTATTGTTTTCACGAGTTAGATAAACGATGTAGAGAAATTTCATTCAAGAAATTATGACAAAATTCTAAGTAAGTAACAAACTCTTTATTGTTTTCACGAGTTAGATATACGATGTAGAAATTTCATTCAAGAAATTATGAAAAAATTCTCAGTCTAAGTAGCAAATTCTTTCTTGAATTCACCTGTTGGATAAACAAAAAGACATTTCGTTCAAGAAATTATGACAAAATTCTAAGTAAGTAACAAACACTTTATTGTTTTCACGAGTTAGATAAACGATATAGAAATTAATTTCAAGAAATTATGAAAAAATTCTCAGTAAGTAACCATTTCTTTCTTGAAGTCAACTGTTGGATACACAGTACGGAAATTTCATTCAAGAAATTATGAAAATATTTGTAAGTAAGTAACAAACTCTTTATTGATTCCACCTCTTGGATATACAGTACAGATACTTCATTCAAGAAATTATTCTTGAATTCACCTGTTGGATAAACAAAAAGACATTTCGTTCAAGAAATTATGACAAAATTCTAAGTAAGTAACAAACTCTTTATTGTTTTCACGAGTTAGATAAACGATGTAGAAATTAATTTCAAGAAATTATGAAAAACTTCTCAGTAAGTAACCATTTCTTTCTTGAAGTCAACTGTTGGATACACAGTACGAAAATTTCATTCAAGAAATTATGAAAATATTTGTAAGTAAGTAACAAACTCTTTATTGATTCCACCTCTTGGATATACAGTACAGATACTTCATTCAAGAAATTATGAAAAAATCGCAAGTAAGTAACTTTTTTTTCTCTTTATCACAAACAATTTTCACTTAGCTACATGATGTAGAAATTTAATTCAAGAAATTATGAAAAAATTCTCAGTAATTAACAATTTCTTTCTTGAAGTCAACTCTTAGATACACAATACGGAAATTTCATTCAAGAAATTATGAAGGTATTTGTAAGTAAGTAACAATCTCTTTATTGATTTCACCTCTTGAATATACAGTACAGATACTTCATTCAAGAAACGTGATTAAACACGTTTCGAAACTACATGCTATTTGCATGCCTTTCCTTGGCACCTTTCCAAAATGAGCGGGGATTCCCCACTGTTTCCTACACATTGCGAAAAGTGAGCAGTACGAGAACTCCACGTTTTCAACCAGACTGGTTTTTTAGACAACACACCCACAGAGATGACACACACACACACAT
>JAQQPU010021361.1:431-14763 GCA_029168905.1 Artemia sp. Kazakhstan ARC1039 | reverse complement strand
TTTGAGGCACATCTACTAATTCTTTTATAAACTAAGCAAATTTTAACCATTTTTTTTTGCCAAGCTAGGATTTATTTCCTATAAATTTTATTAACCAGGTTCAATTTTCATTAGCCCTGTTAACTGGAACAAGCACTAATAGGTAGAACCGTTTTACACCACAGTACATATGTAAAATGCCGGTAGCACAGAAAAAGAAAAAAGAGTGATATCTTAAGAGTACCCAAGTGCTACTTTTGTTCGCTCTTGTTTTTTTTAGTATCTAGTATCTAGAAGTGTAGTCTTAGAATATAGGACATGAAATAGCACGTATTTAGCTTGCTTTAGTAGGTTTCTATAAGGGTCTATAGACCTCCCCTATCCTCCATGCGGACTATGCTGCCTTTTACTAAGGCTAGAATACATATTTTACAAAGTAAAACCAACTATATAGTTATTGTTTGAAATAAACAAAGGTTAATGAAATTTTATCCAGAATAGAACAGTTATGTCCACTATCTGATTTTTTTTTTCTTTCTTGAGATAGTCTGTGTGTTTTATGCATTTTTGTTCTCTACATAGTGGGAAATTATATTTAATGAATGTTCCTTTTGACAGATAGTTGTTGCCCAATGATTCTTCAGAAATTCTTACCTGTACATTTTACTGAGGTCACTAGTGACTCATTCCGATGTACTAGATTTCATATTCTGTACTATATGTACGTATTTATGTATACTAAAATTTTTGGAGTGAGTTTCGCCATCCATTATTGGATGGCGAAACCGCATTAAGAAAAAAAAAATAAAATTAACACGATCTCATTATTAAGTTTTTACATTATGTATGAAACTGTTGAAAGCATGTCTATTTTCGCTTCTTTGAAATGCTGTTTTACAATGGAGAGCAGCTCAATTTAAAATTAGAGAGTATTTTTGCGCAATTGCTAATAACTTAAAATCTTTAACTACCAGAAGTCTAGGGAGCATTGAATAGCATCGAGACCTACAAATGTTGAGTTACCACCAGCTCTAAAACTTCACTACGAGACATGATGATCCCATCGAAATTGTATATATTTACTCCCTTTTTGTGCCATACAAATTGCAAAATACAATAAGCAATCTCCACTGTTTTTCTTTTTCTGTTTTTCTTTTATTTTATGAAAACTAGACCAGACTAGATAAAACTAGGATATGTAGAATAGTTAGGATTATACAAAGTAGCTGTCTTTTTGCCACTACATCCACTCCTTACTCATGTCCGAGTCAGAGGTGTTATTGGGGGGCAGATGTGTTCTTGTTATCCCCATGGATATTTGCTCATTCTATAGACATTGATATATCTGCTTTTCGAGGTAGTTTCCATGTAAAAGTTCATTTTCTGGTATTTCTATTGAAAAATTCGAAAAAAATGACAAACTCCCCCCCGCCCTCAAAATTGGGAAAATATATTTTGGCCTCCCCACCCCATTCTCTAGGTTTTCGTTAATTGACGCCACTCTGAGTCGTAAGCCTCTTAAGAGAAAGCACTGGTATAACTTACTGCTTGATTTAGACCTTTTTTCCAGTTTTGGACTAAATCAGGGCATGACCCAAAATATTGTCGCACCTATATATAAAAATAAAATCGCTTGTTGGAATATCGATGCAAATCTAATTCTTGTGTGTTCTGACAAGTTCAGTTCTAATGAACTTTTGAAGATAAGTTAAAAATCGTTGACCAGACACTGTAAAAATTCAATGCCAGTTTTTCAAACAAGGGAGCCAGTAAAGAATTAGTGCACGAGCTAGACTATAGTCGTAACTTTGCATAAAACTAAAGTATATTCGTCAAAAATTGCCATAGATCTATTCATACGTAATTCTCGCCAATTGGGTTCTACTGAACTTCTGGAAATAATTTGTTGACCAACCCGGGTCAAAATTAATTGCTGAATTGATGAAAGTACAAAACACGAAATACTATCCCCAGCTTTATTTTTCTCTTGCATTGTCAAATTTTGTAAACACCGTCACAATCTAGATGTCAAATTTAGTTTATAACAGCGATAAAATGAAAAGATATTAATGTTATTGCAAACATTAAATTATTGAGCGAAAAATGTGTATGAGAATGTGCTTTAAAAAAAAAGGCAACGTAAGTTTTTGCCTTTGAGCTTTCTGTAAGCTGTAATGAAAATCAAATTTAGCTATACCCGGTAATGCAGTGCCTCATTCAGAAATTGAAAGTCAATTAAAATCCGAAAGCCACACCTGAATACAGGGGGAAAGAGGTCCCAAGTTATCCCCTAAGAAGTTGATAAAATTCCCCCCTCTAAAAACTTATTCTGTTTTGTAGTTTTGTATATTTTGCAAAACATTCTACTTCATGCTCTTTCAGAAATGAATTGTTCCTGATATGTTGTTTTGAAGTACGGCTTATAATTTCGTCTATTTTTCAGGAATATCTGGCAGTTGCGGAATGTTTAAATAGTCTTTTCAAGTTAAGCTAAAATAAATAAATAATACAGTGTGCCCACATCGCTCGTTACTTAGGCAGCGCTTTTTCAGATCTAAAGGTTTTGTAAATTTTACTAACAATGGAAAGGGTCAATGTTGTCAATTTCAATTTTTCAAGCCAGAGGGGTTACCAGGTTTGAACCCCCCCTCCGGAATTGTTGCTTTGGTATTTGCTTGTTTTTGCTTTGATCCACAATCTTTTAAGACTTTCCTGAAAATACTCAATATCTTAAAAGTCGTAATTTTGTTGCAAATCGTTTTTTGGCAAATAAATTATTCGGAATTTTCCAGAATAGTTTTCTTAATGTAAAAACAGTTGAGTGAAATGATAGCCATCATTACTCTTCGCATATCGAATGAAACATATATCTCTTTAATATTTTGAAATACCAACACGAATTAGCTAAATGGTCTCCTTGTCCCTCAACAGACAGTATAAAAAATTTGGTTTCCCTCTGAAACGAATTAGAGTCAAAAACTGAGATTTATCTGGAGTGTGAAGAGATGCCTCATACCCATTTCGAATATGGCCTAGAAAAGACAATCTAGCCTAATACGATTCTTTTTTCTAATTCCGTATTTCTAGGCACGGGTTTGTTATAGCTGTAACGTCCGTTGATGGCATTGGTGCTGGAATTATTCAGTCAGGGCAAGGATTTGTTGTTTATCCTGTAAAATATAAAGCGGTTGTCTTTCGTCCGTTCAAAGGTCAAGTTATTGATGGAGTAGTCAAAGAAGTCAATAAGGTGATTAAGTCTTTTTTTTTTATCTCATTCTGATAAAAATAAAGTCTTTAAACAAACTATGAAAAGTGTGTAGTAAATTCAAATGTAACTGACCAACTCACATCTAATGTAGCATCAACCTCTTTAAAATCAGTTTGACACATCAAAAACCCGTATCAAAGGCATTCGCCTGCCTGTACTTCCAGAGACCCCCAGGGCATAGAGGAGGAGCCTCGAATCGTCTCTCAAGTGTGCTTGCTGCTGCAGTGATGTCCTTCCATCCTGGTTGAACGGTGGTGTGAAGGTTGCTTATATCACCTTAGTAGATTTGACCCAGCGTATTTTTGGCTCCTCCCCGGCTGCAACGTTCTAGTGGTTGCAAATGCTAGTCTGTAGACGTTCATACAGAGGACATGGCTTAAATATTCTCACTGTCTAAGTCTGATGGTGTCAGTCACCATAGGTCGTCGCGAAATGTAACGAATAGATTTCGGTTTGTCTTCTGTGGAAACAAAATTGAATGAATGTGAAATTCTTTTGCATTTATTTGATAATGAGTCTGTTTGACTCAGCAGGAATACTTGCATACCTCTAACTATATTGTCAAAGACCCCCTTTCGAAAACTTTTCTGATTTCTTTCTACTGTAACCCTCCCAGGAATAATGTTCTAGTCCCCGTCCAATCTAAAAGTCAGCGCTGTCTACGCCAAATGCATACTTGCATACTTTTACTTGAAACAAGACACATGATTATGAAACCAACTTGGCACCATCAAGCTGCTGAACCACTTTATAACACGAGGATCCATTTGACTCCTAACAACCTCTAACTATCCATTCTTCCATTTTCCTCATATTTGTGGAAGTCCATATTTATACCTGAATATACCTTTGCCAAGGAGCATTCCCCGATTATTGATACAGAGACCCTCCACCCGAGGCAAAGAAATAAAAAACCCAATGAAATCAAAGGTTCTAACATTGAAACGTGAAAAAAGCGGAATAAATTGGTCCGGCTTAAAAATAAATATATACTATTATACAGTCTATAGCCTATAATAGCCTATGTTTAGATTGTTTAAAGCAAAGTCAATGACAAAAATTAACCTTAAACCTGGATATACGTTTCCTTGTAATATTGATGTTTGCTTTATGACAAAAATCTAGAAATATGTAAACATACTAATTTCATTTCGATTCCCGTGGGCACTGGCTGCTTTAATCTTGGGAATGAATTGTGTTCTCTAAATGTGTGGGGAACCATTGAAAGAAAATCGAGCTTTCATGTGAAACTATGGTTGAAAAGTAAACATGTTCGTCATTTCATAGCCATTCCACTGAACTAGTTTTTAATTAGATGCTGGGTAACAATATAATTTAAATAACGGTGTGTATTTATGCCATACTGGGTTAATTTTGAATATTTTTTGTGCTAATTTTGAACTCGAATTCTCAAAAACTCACTGGTCAAAATTGTTCTTTACTAAGACCTTATACTCTCATTGTAACAAAAACACCATTGTAACAAGGACATTGTAACAAAAACACTTTTACCTCTTTACCCATTTTAAGTCTTTTTTATACCTAAAAACTATCTAAGATTTTCCTTTTGTTTCTCTCAAAGTTTTGAAGCTTGTAGGGCAATACCATATTTTAGTCAGTGTTATCACGTTGAACTGTGAAAACGAATGATCAAAACTATAATTAAATTTGGCAACGATGCTTTCAACAAAAACTACATAGCTACATATTGAGTTCTTTTTCACGATTTACTTATTTTTAAAACATATTTTGAATGTTAGTTGTGGCTTAATTGATTCAAACAATAAACTTGAATGTCCATCATGGTTTAAGCCCGTGACTCACAGCCCCCAAAAAGACAAATTTTTCTGATTACTTTTTCAGCAGAGTTAGAACCTGAATTTTTTCAACTTGTAGGAGCGCTTAATTTTCATAGTTTATAACCAGAAACACATGTAAATGGAATGAAATATTTTGGGATACAGAATAGGCATGTTGATGTTTCTTGCTGGATTAGTTAAAATGTTGTATTTACGGTTGTGTATTTGGTTTCTGAAAACAAAGTCTGGCGCTTCATGTCTCACTGTTGTTACTGAAATCCTCTTTTCTAAAAATAAATTTTATGTCCTCTCCACTTTGGCACAATAGTCTTTTCACTCAAATTAATTAAAAGAAAATTATGAACAGAATTTTTCAAAGTAAAGTAAAGAACCATATTAAACCAAAAACGAGCTAAAATAAGGTCCTCTAATAATCCAAACATAAAACGTACAGAAATTACTATCGATGAATAAATAAAACTCAAAATGAATTGAAATTAAAATAAGTAATCAAATTAATCATAAAGATAACATAGGGCACTATGTATGAGCAAATAAATCCCAAAACAAACAAATCAATAATCAAGTCCAACTTAAAAAAAAAAAAAAAAATCCGCAAGCAGGAGTAGGGCTATCACTTAAAAAGCCCTCTAAAGGCTGTAGCGTCATTTGCGCTTTACTGAAAACCAATTTGTGTTTCGACTAAGTGTTTTTTGACGTAACATTAACAATAATACAAAAGAAAAATAATATCACGAGGCTAAGAATGATGCTTTTTCCGCTCCCTCTCAAAACCTCTAAGCAGCTTGAGAATTATATCTTTTTAATTTACACCAATATGTGCTTTGAACCTTGTTTTTTTTTTTTCGAAACATCAACAACAACAAACAAACTAAAATCATCATACTAATCAAGAAGACTGGAAAGACTGAATGAAAGTAGGCTGATTGTTTAACATAGGACTATTTTCATTCCTGGAAATCTTAGGAGTTTTTTTTTAATTTTTAAATGTTTAAATTTAGTTATTTAAATTCTTAAGGTGATCTAAGCGTCGACTTTGCCTCCTTCCACCATGGAAATACCTTAATAATATACACACAAATTATTTCTTTAAACCTTGTTCTAAATCAATTATACAGCGTCCTTGATCCTCTCAACCTTCTCCTAAACCCTTATCCACCCTAAGAGGTGTAGAATGATGCTCCTTGACGACTTCCTGAGACACCCTTTTCTGATGCTCCTGTGAAATACCCAGTTACATTGCTGAAATCTTTATGTTACCCTTTCGGCCCATAAAAAAAAGTTAAAAAAATAAATTAAAAATCATTATCTTAAAATTAAAATCGATTCCGCAAAATTAACCTTCCTTTTTAAACGTTGCTGAAGAAAGCTGTCTTTTTGACAGTTGTGTGCCATGTGCTTTGCTTCGCTGATTTGTATGATCAGGCCTTAGTTTTTTGGTCGGAATGCAAACGCTGCTGAGAGGCACTTTAATATTTTATGAAAATTAATTTCAAATTATATAGCAGTGAACATATTCTGCCAATAGAAGATAACGCTGCGTAAAAAGCTGAAACGCTGCTGAAGATTTGACCTTTTCAAGTGTCTTGTGTCACGGGCTAATAATCCTCCGATTTTGCTTCTTTTACCATGGTCTTAGTTTTTAAGTTGTGTGAGAATCAAGTTCTCTTTATATAGCAGTTGGATTAGTTAATCTTCCGTCAATATGAGGAAACACTGCTGGACAAAGCTGAAACATTGCTGAATGTTTTGGCATTTTGAGCGTCGTGTGTCACGGGCTTCATTTCTCTGATTTTACTTTTAAGTAAAAATACAGACGGTGCTGAGAAGCACTTTAATGTGGGTTGCAGTCAATTCCATTTTACATAACGGCTAGATTATCTCAATTTCCGCCAATTAGGAGAAAATATTTCTGCACAAAGCTAAAAGGCTGCAGAAAATGTTGTCATTTTTAGCGTCGTGTGTCACGGGCTTTACCTATCTGATTATGGTCTTCTGTACTGAGGCCTTAGTTTTTAGGCGCAAATACCAACACTGCTGGAATTCAATTTAATATTGTTTGACAACAATTTCGCTTTATATAAAAGTTACGTTAGCGCATCTTTCGCCAGTAGGAGAGAATACTTCTGAACAAAGTTGAAACACTACTTAAAAAGCGGCCTTTTTAAGCGTTGCGTGTCACGGATTAAACAAGAGGTAGTTTATTATTTATTTCACCAATAGAAGAGAAACTTGATAAGCACTTTTGTTTTCTGAAGAAAAACGGGTTAGAAAATTCTAGTTTAGTTTAACAAGTTTAACGTTTAGCGACGAGCCGGTAGCAGACAAATAAAAAAGCAAAAAAAAAGAATGAGATCGGGAGTAGAGAAAAAGAAATGATATTTTAGGAAAGAAATTAAGAAAAGCAAAGAGAAAAGTAGCAATAATATGAATAAATAATTTGTACTTGTCAATAATTCTTGAGGTTGCTCTTTAATCAATAATGCTCTCTAGATATTTGGAAACTGGTAGAAACAAAACTAAGCTTTGGTCTGTAAGGATCGTTGAAACTTAGACATCTTTGTCGCTAAATAGCCATTCTATCGAACTGTTTGTTTATTTGATGCTGTTTAATTAATAAGCCTTTCCACAAAGTCTTGAACGCCCTTGAAATCCACGTTAACCTTTGAGAAAAAAAATAATTAATTGTATTCAACGATTTGAAAATATAATTAGGCTACGTATAATTCAATACTGTGACTGCTATTCTCTAAAGAAATGCTAAATGTCTTTTAATAATATTCAGTTTAATCATAATCCAATATCAGTTGGAATTTTTCAAGTATTTGCTAGCTCGATTTCATAACAATAGTATACGGAAAGGTATATTCTTATAGGGATTCATGCTAAAGTGGATTAGTTTTAATTACTTTCAATTTTAATTTGGTTATTTTGAATAATTATTCTTGCTTTAACTATTGGTTAGTTCAATTAAAATTTCTGGTTAATTGTGATTATTGATTAGTTGAATTATTTTCGTTGGAAAAATTTTTGCGCGTGCAAGAAGTACCGAAGATGGGCTATAATTCTATCTGGCGGTCAAAATCTGGAACCTGACGAAGAAAACACAATGATAGTTGTCATAAGAAAATTACGTATATGATTTTCAGCAAGGCTGATTAAATGACTCTTTGCGATACAGGAAATCGCGGTTAAAAGAAAAGTAAAAGATTTGGGAAGAGATTGGAATTCATTTTGAAGAGGCAAACAGGGAAGAATGTAACAAAATAATCTAAAATACAGATATGACGAAAAAGAAACTTTTGTAGGGTATTGTCGAAACGAAGATATTGTGAACCTAGGAGAGAAGACAAGGTGCAAATGGAAAAAGAAAAACAGAATAGTAAAATAGGCATAAAGAAATTAAATAAACGAGATAATTTTAATTACTTTTAATTAATGTAGTTAATTTTAATTACTTAATTAAAGATTAGTTTTAATTACTTTCAATATTTAATTTCTTAGGTTTAATTATTATTTTTGTTTTAATTATTGATTAATTTCGTTAATATTTCTTATTAATTTTAATTGTTGATTAGTTGAATTTCTTCTGTTGGAAAATTCTTGCACATGCAAAAAGTACCGAAGATGCGCTGTAATTCTATTAGAAATCTAAAATCTCCTTTAAATAAAATCCACACTTGTATATTTTCTACCAATAGGAGAAAACCTTGATCTTCTAACTAAACTCCTTGCTACTCCGAGGACACAAGAAGTATAAAAAAAAGCAAGCAGTATAGAAGAATGAAGATAAGCAAATTAGTAAAAAGAGAAAACAGTATAAAAAAGAAAAAAAAACGTAAGAAGGGAAAGTATACAAAGACCCAACGAGGTGAAGTATAACCATTACCAAAAACTTCCGAGACCGTACTATAATAAATGTAGGGTGCTATATACTCTATATATTAAACGCACTACATATAATAAACGAGCTATATTATGTTAAACATATTTAAGAATTGGACCCGAAAATACAACATCTATGGTGCTGATTTTTATCTTTTTTGCTTTATGGATCGATGCTCAGTCTTTTTCAGCTAATTCAGGTAACTCAACATTTTAACATCCAAATAGTAATGTGGTCCTGGAGTCTTAGTTCTGTGATGAGCTAGAAGTACGTTTCTGGTCATCAGAGATGACCTTGGTTTAAGCGGTTTTACCTTTGAAGCTTGATTTGGGTAATTGGATACTCCAAAAAGGTTGTATGCTTTGATTAAAAGCACAAGAGTGGTAACTCAATCAGTATTTATTGCCAAAGCTGTGATTGTCTCTATTTAGAAATTACAAATTCTGTATCGGGAGGATACGATGCACTGACGAGGATTGGCTGGAAACAAAAGGCTGGAGCCGTTTTGATGTCATAAGGTCTTTGCGGGTCTCTATTCCAGGATATGTTTTTCCTCCAGCCCTACTGGAAGTCCTGCCTGCATTGTGTCGTAGGGGCGTTTGAGAGGGTCTTTCACAAGTTTGTCTAACCAGAACCGTGACTGCCAAAAGCGGTGCAGTATAATTTTGAGGATAGGCACTCGTCGAGGACGTTATACTCTTTTTAATGAGCGTACTAGGGGGAAGAGAGTTGTGGCAGCGGTGTTGGCGTCAGGCAGCGTAGTCCTGCAATAATCTGCTACTAGCACTAGTATCAGGAATGACAAACATCATAAATCAAAAATCGAGTTATATACACTATAAGCTGGGATGGATACAAAATCATATGTTTGGGCGGTGGGACCAACTAAATTTGGTTCCCTTCGTTTGTGTATTGACCCTCCATCCCTATAATTCGTGGAAGTTTTGACCTTCTGGGAGGGGGGGCATGTATCCTTAAAACCTCCCCTAGATCCGCGCCTGACTAAAATGATACCTATTACTGACTTTCTACCTTTTCACCGGTGCTTTATTGGGTTTCTACTTACCACCAGAGTGACGTGTTTTTTACAGAGATTCTTAGCGGAACGTTAAGCCTTCATCAGTTTTTGGGGATTCTGGCAGGTTGTTTACTCATGACATCTATTTTTAGGTAATTATAAAACTAGATGGCAATATTCTGTAAGTTTTCAAAATTTACCGCGCATGCGCTTTACAATGGTATGTACTTTTGGTAGACTGAAAAATGATTAACAGATATTTGAAACTTTTTCTGCAAATGCTGCAAAGCCATCTATGTTTATGGAAAACCCTTACTTTATACTTAAAAGGAAAATAAAGTGTGATTTTCTTTGGAATTCACCTCAAATTATTCAAAACTATCGCTGAAACTCGCATGTCCGAGAAAATGTTTATTCTTTGCCCAGAGGTAAATCATAAAATTTAGGAATTCTATCTTTATTTTGCTTCAAAAGAGCAAGCCTGTGGCTACATTGTGCCATTTTTTTACTCGTAATTCAATAGATATCCATTTTTTTGGATAACTTAATCTTGCCAAAAAATTATTTGTCCTTCGTTTTGTATGTTTGATACACTTTGTTTAGCTGTGAAGTCTATTTTTGTGGAAAATGAAGTAGAGACAAAGTTTTCCATTCGGATAAGAATAGGGTATTTGTGAGTAAATTGGGAGGAAGAAAATTAAAGGTAAAAAGAAGGGTAGGAGTAAATAAAAAGTATTCACTTCGAACTTTTGTAATATTTGTGCGACCCTGTTAGAAGTGCTCTATGAAGGAAGGGCACGCTGAAAAATAGATGGACAGATATTTTATAATAGTATTTGGTTAGAGATGACCAAAAAATCCGATTCCACACCATTGCCTGCTTGAAGTTCAAGCTCGTTTATTAACACTATATGTACAACAACAAACAACAGGAATATAGACCCCTCTCCCCACCAAGTGCCCTCCATAGCCGACAAACCAGGTAAAAATGTAAGAAAAATCAATCAAACAATAACAAAGAAAATGTTTACATCTAAAAATGGCAAGGGCGGATCCAGGATTTTTTTTCAGGGGGGGGGGTGTACTAATTTTTGACTCAGTTTTCGACTAATTTTACTGATTTTTACCTAGGTCTTACTAATTTTCGACTTATTTTCGACTCAGTCAAAAATTTCGGGGGAGGGGGTTCAAACCGGGTAATCCTCCCCCCTGGATACGGCCTTGAAAACTGGTACCACTCAATCAAAAATCCACAAGGACCAAAAAAAGCGTTTTAACTGTTCAAATTTAATGACTATTTGATGTGGTCTCAAATCTGTTTTTTTTTTGACGCGTAGGTGGTGCATAAATACAGTTACTAGTTTTGAAATTTAACGGTGTTGGTACTGCTAGCAGAAGCGAAGGCAGGATTAATAAAAAGCTTTCTTGAAAACATTTGTTTTAAATAAATTGGATAAGGTTGATTTTGTCAGAACTGCCGCAATATCAACATCCAGAATTTTGAAAGACACTCAAAATTTCTCCGGCTTCAGGTTGCTGTGCCAGTGGTTGCTGGCCTGGCCTATGGTTGTTGGTGCTGCACAAACACAGCTACAAAATGTGCTTTCAGATCTGTCATGGAATCATTTTGAAACATTTCTGAGTAAAGTTAAAACTTTTTAAAACCAGTTAGGTGGCTTTTGTTTTTATTGTATTATATATTAAAATACAGGGTGGTGCATCTCACCATTTTAAGTTCTCTTACTATTTTAAAGTATGGTGGCATTATTAAAATGCTTGTAAATGGTAATTTTTGAATGGTAACAGTAAAATGGCTATTTTTTTCTTAATGAATGTGCTTTATTAATTCTTTTTTTTATTACATAGCTTAAAGATTGTATGTAATGTAATCGTGGTTGTAGTTGGGTTATCCTCAACACTATATTTGCAGTTTTTTGAGGCGTACCTACTGAACAGCCTCGCCTAGGCCGAGACACGTCACCAACCGAACCATGTTCTTGAAAATATTTGATCAGATAAATTATTATAGGCTTACTAGGACAATACCTGACGTTGAAATGACGGATCTAAGATCTTGGAACGGGGGCCAATTGCATGATTTGTCCCCAACCTTCCATTACGCTCCCGATTGAAAAAAATGGATCAGGAGTTCGGTACATGCGCAATGCAGACTTTATTTCAGCATGCGAAAAAATTTCTTCGGTTTTTTTTTAAGCTTTCTATGGTTGTGAATTTATTCATATTTTAATTTCCATTGATTTGATTTTATAATACCAAAAAGAAGAGTCGAAATGAATTTATTGAAAAATGACTTATGCACCACCTTGTATATTTGGAACTATTTTGTTTGAATTTTAGTCAATTTATTTGTCTTATTTATAGGTTGGCATCTTTGCTGATATCGGTCCTATGTCATGTTTTATTTCTCGTCATGTAAGTATTTTTTTTTATGTTTTTTTTTGTATTTTCATGAGTTGTTTTTTAATTCTAATAAAATTTTTCATTTCATGTTATAGTTAGGGTTAAACTCTTTCCATGGAGTCAGACGACACATTAAACTCTGTGATTAATACTTAGTGAGAAAAATAAAAAATTATAGGGATTCCTGTGCGCATTTTTAGAAGAATCGTCTTTAAATAGGCCTATTGAAATTTTCTGATTGCGTAGCGTGCCAATTAAAATTTCATTTTCTTTTTTTAAAGTACCAAGAGCATGAAATCTGATTGTTTGAATTGGTTCAGAAAAACCTTACACAACCATATATGGCTTAACAAAAATTGAAAATTCAGTTTTAATCAAAAATACCTCCGTATGCAGTTATGCAGATTGTGGTAATAGCTGGTAGCCAATTAAAAAAAAGGAAACGTGGATTGAAAATCAGCGAAAGCTAAAAACAAATGGCACCAAACAGCTTAAGAAGTTGCAGGTCTCCTTTGAAGGTGTAGTTGTCTTTGGGAATTGACCGATTCTAAGTTTCGTATATATTTCAATGTTGATGTGCTCGATAGTTTTTGGAATGTTTGAATTTGGTATCTTGAATAGATAACAGATATCCTGTCGTACTCTACCTTGTGCGTTGTTATATATTAATTCAAACACTAACTAAAATTAATTTAATTTTGATATGACTTTTTTGTTTCTCATTTTGTTTTTTATAGTGTTTTTTTCAGGTTTTTCTTACTGTTTTCCTATAATTTTGTTTAGACTAAATTCCCCCCCCCCCTTGTTGATAAAGCCTTCTGGATGTGAAGACGAAATACTGTGAAAATTTTTATCTGTTTTTGTTATTTTGATTTCGCTTTAATTTTAAATGGAAAGGCGGTATCGTCTGAAAATTATTTATTTCTACGGATGATAGCGTAATTGAAGTTAAGTGATTAGTTATGCTTATTTGTTTTCATGGTCCAACGTGACAGTCCTGGCGCTAAAACCTTCATAATTAAAAAAAAAAGAAAAGAAAAATCAGTTTTCAGGTGTAAATAGACTTAAGAAAGGTCGACGTGGCAAAAATGGTTTCATTTTGGTGTTCTTAGTTCTGGAGGCTCAGGTTGAAGTTTGACGTTCGTTTTGTTGCAGAGTAGCAATTTGTGAACTGGCTCATATATCGGTTACAACGCGAAATTCGAAGACGAAAACTTGGTAGTCCTCTCTTCTCCTGATATTTAGGGTTTTGTTAGATTTCATGAGCGACAAACATAGCGGTATCTTCATTCATCCAGGTTTTTGATGTATCTCTGGAACGGTTCAAAATGGATACTGATTAAAAGCAGTTGCCCTGATTGATTCAAACTCAAGCCATTAGACTGATTTTATAAAGATGTTCCGAAAAATTCTGAAATTAGTTGTTGAATTGTTTTTTCCTACCATGCGGAAAAATTGGAGTTCTTAAAAACTAAAAAACGGAACGTTTAGGCGGTCATGATGTAATCATTGTAAAGTTACAAACTTCTCTTGTAGAATAAATATAAAGTTATATGTTTACTCTCCTTACTCAAACAAATAATTGTTCCTGTCGATCCTATTTGAGCACACGCAGTGGCCTGGTTTTATCTAAACAGCACTGCGTTTTCGCTGCATCTGTCATGCGTGTTCAATCCTTTTTATAGAAACGCTTTTGGGTAAACCCCGATTGGTTTTTATCTTTATGTAAATTTCATAGCTTAGCTTTAATAGCTACCATCGCATGTTGTCTACTGGAATATGGGAGTCTATACTATCAAATGATTTAGGCCATTTACTGTAAAAAGCTAATTAAATATTGCCAAGTGAATTAACTATTCAATTTCCTCAATACAGAATCTTGGTCTTCCATCCGAGGCCATACAAAAAGCAGGTCGACCCCGAATGGGATTAAATAAAAA
>JAQQPU010021360.1:0-14764 GCA_029168905.1 Artemia sp. Kazakhstan ARC1039 | reverse complement strand
AGATTAATAAAAAAAAATTAATTTCGGCCCTTAGGGACAGCTCAATAATGATTGCTCATTCAATTAGGAGACTCAAATTAAATCACAAATTTCTCAATCGTTATCTTAAAGACAACTTTGTAGTTCTTTTTCTTTCTTTTTTATTTTTCCTTTTTACAGAAATGAATTAAAAACGAACAGAGATTAATTAAGAAAAAACAAGTTTCTTAACAAAAGTATAGAGCGAACCTATATCTTGAGCAGAGCAAAATAAAAATAAGACAAATTATAATAAACAATTAACAAAAAGTTAAAAGAAACAGATATTAGACTTAATAAAAATTTTAACCAATAATGAACTTTTAATATACCAAAAATTAAATTGACATTCAACTCAAAACGAACAGGAATTACTGGATATATGAACTGGGGAGTCGTCCCTCCTGTACTCCAGTTATAGTTAAAATTAAAAATTAAAAACAGACATTAAAAGAAAGATATTGAAGTCGGAAGAAACAGATATTAGACTCAACAAAAATGAGCCCAATAATGAACTTATAATGTTTTAAAAATAAAACTGATATTCAACTACTGAAATCACCTGCTATATGAAACGAACTGAAATTACTTGCTATTAGAAGTGAGAAGTCGTCCCCCTTGCACCCGAATTATAGCGTGAGTATCATTCGCGCTTTATTGAAAGCAGAATAAAAAAAATGGATGTTTTGTCAAATAGAAACTGAGTGGCGTATCCAGAATGCAGAGTTTTACCAGGCTTCAGCTCTCTCCCCCCCCCTCCCCGCGCAAAGGTTCAGTTCTATTGGTAAAGAATCTGCAAAAGTGTATATAAACAAATTTTGATGCGTTTTGTAGAGGTTTTCTTTTTAAACCCCGCCCCCAACAATCAAAATGCAACTGTTCAAAACACTGTATTGTTTTCAATGAAATATACTTTAGAATTAGTAAAATGCAAGAAAAGTGAAAGTACCATATTTTTGTAAACATTGCATAATCCTGGGACGTCATTTTTCTTTGTTGCATTGTTGTTGATTTTAAAACAAAATTAAAAAGAAATTAATTTTTAATTTAATTACTAATTAAAATTGTGATAATTGAAAATTAAAATTTCAATAACAATCAAGATCAAGCAAAAGAAAACATATATGTTTAAAAAAAACAACTTTAAGTGTAAATTCTTCTTTTTTGGTCTATTTCAAATAAACATATAGAGCAATGGTGTCTAAATTACACTTTTAAAATGAATAAATTTAATCATAGGCAGCGCCATCGCGCTGCCTAAGTAAAGAACGATGTTGGCACAATGCATTATCATTTTTTTTTCTTTCATACCAGGGCACTTCGTATCGAAGGAGTTGTCGTATAAACTTGGAAAACGGCTCATTCGATTGTAAATTGGAACGGCTAGTACCCTTTTTAATAATCGAAAGGGATTGGAAGGCAACTAACACCCCTTCCACGCCCAACATTTCCCCAAACACATCCAATTAAAATTCAGATATAGCCATTTTGTTCAGCGTAGTAGATTTCTAGATAGAAATTTTGCTTTTGAGGAGGAAATTCCCCCACAGCCCTCAGGGAAAGGGTTTTGAGTTATACCCTGGGGGCTTATAAGAACGGGTTTGGCACAGTATATTATTTTTTTCCCTTTAGACCAGGGCACTTTGTATCGAAGAAGCTGTCGTAGAAACTGCGAAAAGGGCTCATTCTATTGGAAATGGGACTGGCTTGTGCCGTTTTCAATAGTCGAAACTGACCGGAAGGTAACTAACACCCCTTCCACGCCCACCATTTCCCGAAACACATCCAGTCAAAATTTGAGATGGCCATTTTGTTCAGCGTAGTTGATTTCGAATAAGAAATTATGTTTTTGAAGAGGACACTCCCCCAGCCCTCAGGGCAAGGGTTGTAAGTTACGCCCTGGGGGTATGTAAGGTTTTTATAGAAAGCGTTGTCGTAGAAAGTTCAAATAGGGCTTATTCACTTGGAAATTGAAATGGCTAGCGCCCTTTTTAGGAGTCGAAAGTAATTGGAGGGCAACTAATCCCCCTCTCACGCCCACCATTTCCCCAAACACATACAATCAAAATTTTGAGATAGTCTTTTTTTTCTACGTAGTTGAAAGTTCCGGAAATTATGTCTTTGTGGATGACAACCCCCTCCCCCCCACAGCCCTCAGGGCAAGGATTTTAAGTAATGCCCTGGGGGCATATGAGGTTATTATAGAAAGAGTTGTCATAGAAAGGTCAAAAAGGGCTCATTCAATTTGAAATTGAAACGGGTAGAGCCCTTTTTAATAGTCGAAGGTGATTGAAGAGCAACTAACCCCCCTCTCACGCCCATCATTTTCCCAAACGCATCCAATCAAAAGTTTGAGATATTCATTTTGTTCAACGTGGTTAAAAGTTCTGGAAATTAGGTCTTTGAGGATGACAACCCTCCCACCAAAATCCCCACGACAAAGGTTGTAAGTTATGCCCTGGGGTCCTATTAGGCTTTTGTAGAAAGTTTTGTCGTAGAAACTTCAAAAGGGCACATTTGATTGGAAATTGAAAGGGCTAGTGCCCTTTTTAATAGTCGAAAGTGATTGAAGGGCAACTAACCCCCCTCTCACACCTACCATTTCCTCAAACATATCCAATCAAAATTTTGAGATAGCCGTTGGGTTTAACGTAGTTGAAAGTTCTGGAAATTAGGTCTTTGAGGTTGAAAACCCCCCTAACAGCCCTCAGGGCAAGGGTTGTAAGTTATGCCCTGGGGGCATATAAGGTGTTTATAGAAAGCGTTGTCACAAAAATTCGAAAAGGGCTCATTCGATTGGAAACTGAAAGGGCTAGTACCGTTTTTAATTGTCGAAAGTGATTGGAAGGCTTGACATTTTCAAACAGTTCGTGGTAACGAACTGTAAGTAAGGAGAGACCCTTTTTAATAGTCGAAAGTGATTGGAGGGCAACTAGTCCCCCTCCTACGCCCACCCTCCCATTTGCCCATTATGTTTAAAAACTAAATGTTGCCTTAAGATTACATGAAAATACAATGTGTTAATGCTAATTCCCATTAAGGCATCTCAGCAGTATCCCAAGAACGACTGAGGATATTATGTCATACTTTCGGGGCTACTTCTGCTCTTAAAATTTAACCAAATCAAAATAGCGTAAGTGTATCCAAGCTACAGAAGAAAGTAAACAGATTTTTTTTGCGAATGGTATCACGTTTTCTATTTCAGGTCAACTAGAGGAGGTATGAGTAGTAAGGCCATAGGGAATATGACGCCTACATTCACGCCTACATGAATATGCGTGTAGTTTAACCGGTAAATTGGCTTACCAGGGTCAGTCACCTATTACTACGAACAGTACATGCCTTACCAGACGGGTTTTCTGAGGTAACACCCATTTTTTTGGGGTCATACAGAGAGAGAGAGCGGCGGTTACTGCATATACGGTAACTTGATTAGTAGTTGGATTCAGATATAAGGAGTAATTTTCATTATAGTTCATATTAGTAAGAGAATTGAATTCAGAGAGAGAATAGTTTATTTGAGAGGATATTAGTGGAGAAAAAATGAGTGGTGCATTTACATTATTGGAGATTAATGATGGAACCGACAGCAGCAGCAGCAACGATATACGAGTACCCAATGTAGCTGTGGAAATAACCGCTGGCTGTAGACTATGCCTTGAATGGGATAGTATGTATGCTAGATACGTGATATCATTAAGCAAGTTTAAGCAGGAGGAGCAACTATGTTTTGCTGGAAAAGTGAATATTCTCCATATAAATAAACTTCGGTCAGCATTAGATGTCCTATCGAAATATATTGATGAGAAAAAAATGCATCAGTGAATATTATTATTGTAATTATGTTCAATAAAAATGTTTCTAATCAATGGTATTTTTTTCTTTCTATAGTAGACTAGCGTATATTTTCTAGAGTACAACAAGAAATTCTGGTTAGTCTGAAGTTGGTTGTGAGAGAGTTAGGACTCTAAAAAATGGATAGATTTGAGAAAGAGCGAATCATGAGGAATCTAGTTCTTATGGAAAAACGTTTGATTCTAGATGATGATTTTCTAGAGTTGTCTATTCAAAGGAAGATATTTTCTCGGGGAATGCTTGTTGATATAATGAAAACTGATTCTCCATCATTAGACTATTGTATGAAGCTTCTACGTCGTGGTCCAAATGCATTTACACAATTTATTGATATATTGATCCCTCTCCTTGAAATTCTTGCCCGACCCCTAGTCCTGTAGTGTGGAGGCAGCAAAATTTGATGCAGCAGGTACAAGATATTTTCTGGCAAGGGGTAGTGCAGAACGAAATAGCCTAGCAAACCAGCTACCAAGACCATAGCCAGACATTGTAGTACGCCCTTGCCAGAAAATATCTTGTACCTGCTGCATCAAATTTTGCTGCCTCCAAACTACAGGACTGGGGGTCGGGCAAGAATTTCAAGGAGAGTGTTAAGGAACATATTAGATCTTCAGCAAGAGCCGTTGGTGAGCAACTAAAATCTCGACAAAATGGGGAGGGATTGAAAAGGATGCGTTCGCGTCATTCACTCATCAGTCTCCACCCAGGCAGGAAGCGAAGGACATCAACAAGGACTTTGAGGAATAAAACAAGGAAGACCAATAAGCAGAAGAAGAAGAAAAAGAAAAATATTGTTAGATCAAAGAAGGATTTCTTCTCTTAAGATGACTTATCTCCCCCACAAGGAATCATATCCATCAATTAGTTCCTCATTGAATCTATTCAATGCTGAAAATGTTGATGTCAGTGTCAAGTATGGCTACTCTGAACAATTTCACCCCCAACAACCCCTCTCGGAAAATATACACTTTCAAATATTTTCCAATGAAGACTATTTCATTGATTTGTCGTCAACATTTATTGATTTAAATGTTGTGGTGAAGAAAAAGTCAGATAATACAACTCCAAATGCCGGCGATGGTCTCTCCTATGAAAACTGTATTCTACACAACCTATTCAAACAAATTAATGTATTTATTAATGGAACATTGGTGAGCACTAGCAATAATTTATCAAACTATGCAAGCTACATACAATTTATGATGATGACGCCAAAGGCATACAAGGAGTTGAGAGGACAATCATTGGGCTATGAATATCGATCAGGTGTTGATACTGACGGTGAGTTGACTACTGCAGTGACCCAGGAGTATCATCTAGTTGGAAAATTAAATCATGAGATATTCAATATATCCCAATGGCTACCCCCCAATGTCAAGATTGACATAAAGCTACAGATGGCCCCATCGAATTTCATTTTGAGAAAAACACTTCCTGCAGCACCCGATGCAAATGTCATTATCACATCGGCAATTCTCCACGTCCGAAAACAACAAGTTATGAGCTCTGTTGCATTGGCAGTGGAAAAGCTAAGAACCAATGGTAACAACATTAAACTTCTTGTCCCCCATACGATCACCAATCAACGTCACATTGCCACCGGCTCTCGTAGCTATAGCGATTCATCATTTATCAATGGAGAAATCCCATCAAAATTGGCTTTGGCCTTTGTGAAGAGTGGCAGTGCCGTTGGATCCGGGACTGAATCCCCTCACGATTTTAATTTTTTCGGTCTATCTAGCCTTGTGTGCAAAGTGAATGGTATTCCACTGTACACTCTATCATTTGACAAAAAATCCTATAGAACTCTGTACGAGTTGACCATGCAATCCCTAGATCATCACTCTCAACTATTTGAAAATGGAATAACCGATTCAATGTTTTCAAAAAATCATGGGGTTATTGTTTTGGACTTGTCTGGCACACAGGATATGAGCATAGTACGAACAGGGAATGTACGTTTAGAGTGTACATTTGCCAGTGCCCTGACTGAGAGTATCACGCTAATATCACTAAGTCAATTTGAAACCTATTGGGAAATCACGCCCGACGGCAGTGTTCTACTAGACCTAGCACCATGAACACAAACCAAATAATCAACGTATTTAGTATGGATCCATACATGTCCCATTACAAGTCCTATTGCATACCTTCGGACTTCATTGAAAAAATTCCAAGTGTTAACAATACCCTAATCATTTTTAATAGCAGTCCATCGACTTTGAAGACCGGGCATTGGCTATGCATCTTTCAAACAGCGAAGAATATTGAATTTTTTGATCCTCTTGGCCTATCGTATAAATTCTACGCTCCATACATCAGCAACTTTATTGAAAGCAGGGGGAAAACCATTATTCAAAATCAACGAAGAGTACAGGATTTAACGACTAAGACATGTGGCTTTCATGCACTACTCTTTTTCATTTTCAGATGTCGTGGTTACACCTACAAGCAGTTTCTCAACATCTACGTTGACTTACCTCAATTGAACGACTTTCTAGTGGAGAATATACTTACAAGTGTATTTAATATTGATTTTAGTGCCCTAAGAATAAAATGTTCTAAAGATGTATGTGAAATTGTTTATTAATAAAAAAAAAATTATATACATGATAAAAAGACTTTTCTACTCTTTAGATTTCATCCACTACTAGGTATTTGTCGACAACAACTAGTGCAGGTAGATTATCTGAATTCACAGTGTACTGATCCTGATGTACCGCAATGTCAGGGTCACATTTTCTACAGTAGAGTGTGACTTCACTCTTGTCATATCTCTTTGTATAGTCAATGATACTATTCTCATTCATTCTATAGAATTCACATGTTTCAATTTGCTTATTTGAAGCAATTTCACAAACAGTGTCCTCAAGTGTCGAATCACATTCCGTCACAGCCAAATAAAAATCAGTGGGCTTATAATCATAACACCCAGTGTCTTCACAACGATGACGTAGAAACCATATTCTTTTGTTGTTCCAACAGTTGAATCGTTGACCCGGTTCCTCCCCCCAGAACAATCCAAAACCACGACGATACCAATCTCGTAGCAATAAACTAAAATCACGGTTAGGATTCTTTCCAATCATACCGGGATATGTATTCTCCCACTGATTACATTTATCATAATGACAATTGGAGCATAGGTGGCCTCTAGAATGAGAGTCACACACCTATTCAAGACAGGAATTACAACCTTTAATTTGTACAGCATACCCTCTATGCAATTTACACGGGTTGCATAATCTACACTTTTCATCATACTCATCAATCATTGTGCAATTCTCACATGATGATGACCAGCTGCCCAGTGTGTACATACATAACGGACATGTATGGAACATTTTGTCATGTGTTGACACTCTCACTACCACAATGAAACTGAGCTAGCAACAACAAAAATTGTCTGAGATAGAGAGAGAGAGAGGAGTAAATCATCCTTGAGCACCATCTTTCTCATGAAAAAAGTCCTAAATTTCAAAACTAATGTTTAAAAGCATATCCACAATATCATTTTGCCGTGTCGTGATCAATCTATCAATAAATTGTGTAAATGCATTTGGACCATGACGTAGAAGCTTCATACAATAGTCTAATGATGGAGAATCAGTTTTCATTATATCAAGGCATTCAAGGCATAGTCTACAGCCAGCGGTTATTTCCACAGCTACATTGGGTACTCGTATATCGTTGCTGCTGCTGCTGTCGGTTCCATCATTAATCTCCAATAATATAAATGCACCACTCATTTTTTCTCCACTAATATCCTCTCAAATAAACTATTCTCTCTCTGAATTCAATTCTCTTACTAATATGAACTACACTGAAAATTACTCCTTATATCTGAATCCAACTACTCATCAAGTTACCGTATATGCAGTAACCGCCGCTCTCTCTCTCTGTATGACCTCAAAAAAATGGGTGTTACCTCAGAAAACCCGTCTGGTAAGGCATGTACCGTTTGTAGTAATAGGTGACTGACCCTGGTAAGCCAATGTACCGGTTAAACTACACGCATATTCATGTAGGCGTGAATGTAGGCGTCATATTCCCTATGTCCTTACTACTGGTATGAAACTAAATTAAACACTAGTATTTGTGTCCAGAGTTTTAAAAGGGTGTATGTTGTTAAAAATTGCTGAATTTTTTTTCTCCAGCATACAAATAGCAGGCCAAACTATAAAGTCTTAAAAAAAGAAAAGATTTAAAGTATTATTTTCTTTTTCCCTGAAAAGACTATGTCAATATAAAACGAACAGAAATTAATTAAAAAAAACTTTTTCCACAAAATAAGTTTTTCAAAGAAAAGTAAAGAACTCCATTAAACCAAAAAGTAACAAAAAATAAAATCAAATAATCTACCAAGCAGGAAACTACCACAAATCAGCATCGATAAATAAATGAAACCCAAAACGAGCAGAAATTACAATAAATAACCGAGTCAAACTCAAATGAGCAGAAATTAACATGAGTAGGGCTCAAAACCCCTATGCCTTCCCAAGGCCAGAACATAATTTTCACTTATTGAAAAATATACAAATGAATGTGAATTGTCAGTTTAATATACGTATACTGATATTTAGTAATTAAAATGTTATTATTTTATTTATTAAAGTTATGAAAGTAAAAACATTTATATTTTTTTGAGTAAAGTGCAAATTATGTTCTGGCCTTGGGAAGGCACAGGGGTTTTGAACCCTACTCATGTTAATTTCTACTTCTTTTGAGTTTGAATCGGTTATTTATTGTAATTTCTGTTCCTTTTGGGTTTCATTTATTTATCGATGCTGACTTGCGGTAGTTTCACGCTTTGTAGATTATTTGATTTTATTTTTTGCTCGTTTTTGGTTTAATCGAGTTCTTTACTTTTCTTTAAAAAACTTATTTGGTGGAAAAAGTATTTTTTAATTAATTTTTTAAGAAATCTATTTTGTTTTGAAGTGGTTTTGCACTGACAAATCTATTTTTTTTTTTTTTTTTTTTTTTTTTTTTTTTTTTTTTTTTAAGAAATATGTTTGAATGAAGAACAATGGAACGTTAGTGTATATTATCCTGATGGAGCTTGATTGATATTATAAAAAATAATCGCATTGATTTCGAGAGCTTTGTAAGTCTATTTATTTCTCAATGTTATAATGATAAAAAAAAATCCTTAAAGTATATATTGCTTTCAGTAAAGCGCGAATGACACTCGCGCTATAATTAGGGTACGACTTCCCAGCTCATGAATCTATTAGTTTTTGTTCGTTTCGAGTTTGAGTTGAACAGTTGTTTTATTTTTGTTACATTATAATTCCATCGTTATCGTTAGTTTCATTTCTTATTAAGTATAATATCTGTTTCTTTTAACTTTAATATCTCTCTTTTAAAATCTTTTTTTCTTTTAACTATAATTATGGTACAAGGGGTACGACTTCCCAGTTCATATATCTAACAATTTCTGTTCGTTTTGAGTTGAATGTCAGTTTTATTTTTGGTATATTATATGTTAATTATTTGTTTCATTTTTTATAAAGTTTAATATCTGCTTATTTTAACTTTTAGTTCATTTTTCATTATTATTAATATTATTATCGTTGATCTTCTCAGGACATAGCTTCGCTCTTTACTCATGTTGATTTTTTTACTATTTAATAACATAAAAGGTCGAATATATTTTCCCCCATGTGCTTCAAAGACAAACAATCATAGCACTGTATTATGGCTATTAGAGTCATGATTAATTCTATTCCCGTTGCGGAATAAATTATGTTTATAGTCGTTTCCTTTTGTCTTCACGACGCGACCCTTTTTGTATAAGCTTGGAGAGGTTTCAAAACCTTAGCACAGAAGTAGATTTTGTGATTAATCTTTCTCTTTGTTTGTGTTACGTGAGTTTTATTTTGTGTTTATGTAATGACAATTATTTTAATGTGAGTTTTCCCTTTGTTTTATATTGCCATGGCCCTAGGGCTTTTAGTGCAACAAAACTTCCTTACCTTCATATTAAATTTCATCAGTGGCGCTAATTAGACTGCAAAATACATTTTGCCCCCTGCCCCTTTTTTGTGAATTGGCGTGTGAAGTATGGTATATTTCTCTAAGAGATACCGTCTTATTGGTCCCCAGTGGGGGGTGATCAAGTCTCCACGAGGACAAGACCTCGGGTAGCGTGGTAGGCAGGATTCGTATCTACTCAAGATGTTGCTAAAACTACTTTAATAAACTAATAGACAAAATACAATACTAGAGTACACTCGTGAACAGTCTTCTTGAAGCCGTAGAGAATCCGAGCTATAGTCAACTTGCACCGGCTGGCACCGTTGATTTGGAAGTGGCTGCTGCACTTTCCAAGCTCACCGTCTATAGTTGGCTAGTGGAGGTTACTGGAACTCTCCGACGGCAGTTGATGTGGCGGTTATTGTTAAACTCTCCCAGCGCACCGTATATTATAGAAAGGTGGAGGTTGCTCGAACTCTCCCAGCGGTGTTCCTCTAACCACTTGTCACTGTTGGTTCTCAAAGCTGAACTGTCCACAAAGTTGTCTTTACCCCCTTCTTATCTTCCAAGGCCCAAGCATACAATTCTGGTTCCATGACCCCCAAAATAGCCTCTCATTGGCTGGTAGGTTTTTGGTCATGGTGATCGACTTCCTTGAATAGAAAAGAAGGCAGAAACAAGTACTTAAAACAACACATACCAACTATACCCTTGAAGTGGAACATGCACTAAATACCAAAAATATACCCTTAATGTAATAAAACACTAAATACGAGAAATACACTTATATCTAACTTGCGTAAGCCTAGCAACAATCTTTACAGGCGCAACTGAGTTTTATAATGTATCATGGTGCCTACAATACAGAGAAGTGAAAAAAGAAACACGGCGAACTACATTACAAAACAGTTTATTATTTGTAAATTATCTAACGAGAATAAAAGTCTTCAAAGTCATATTTACAAATATTTACATCGTTATCTTCTTTGTGAAACACTACCTGGAAGAAAAGAAAAGTGTAAGTAAGGTATAAAGGAAGTTCTGAAAATGTTTTGAATCATTAAAAAGAATGACTTTACTTCTATGCTTGGACATTTACCTACTATGTTTATAATACATGCGTAAAATGATCTATTCCTTATCTAAGAGGTCTACTTTAACTATGCAAAAGGCTAAATACTCCAAACGAAGCGTATAAAAAAAGCCTCCACCCCAAGAAAAGTAGTTTACTACTTTTCACATATATTCGAACATGTCCTGTTTTTTTGGCTTTTATTTACAGTTTTGTGTGCATGTGCTTGCTCATCTGATTTTTTTTTCTTGAGAGAGGGAAGATAAATTCAAGCAATTGTTGAGGTAGGGAGGGTATAGTGTCCACAAAGGCTTTTTTAGACTAAAATTTTCAAATTCTTCCTTTCCATATCCTTTCTGTGCATATAATTAAATAGGTATAATTAAATAGGACTTTTACCCTTGGCAACTATCTTAAGGATTAAAACTGCGCAATCGAAGATAAAACAGGATAGAAACCATAAAAAGTGAATTTTCCAATAGAGGATATAGGATATCTTTGAACAAATAAATGAGGGAACCCTCCTTTCCATTGCAGGATTGTCTTAGCAGTTCTATTCAAGATCATTGAGTGCTGTTAATTTCATTTGTTAGAAGTTTTCGGAACCAACATTATTCACAAACTTTAATTTTCTGTTTTTTTAGATGTTTGATAGAAGAAAATTTCAAACAAAAGTGTCGAAGTGACCTTAAAATAAAACTACCAGAATATGTTCAAATCGAATTTAAGAATCAAATGTGTATAGATTTCCTGACAGAAATATGCCAGCTCCTCTACACTGTGCTTTTAATCTAAAAAGATACTTTTCTTTTTATTAGCGCTAATATAAAACTTACTAACACTAAAAAAAATACATAAAGTTAGTAAATAAAAATTTACTAGCGCTAAAAAAATACTTCCAATTTAGAACTGAAATATTTTATGCTCGTATGTTTCAAAATTTTAAATTGTTTTTATTGCTATAAAACAGTTTTAAAGAAGCTATGAATTTCAAGGAAACTAATAGGTTTTGGTAAACTATAAGAAGCACTATTATGTTTTATAGTGTAAACATTGCAGTGACGTCAGTATAGGGCTCACTATCAATCCCTGACCGGTGCTATATCCCCACTTTACTCTCGGCGACATCCTATGATAAAGTGACATCCCTAGAAAATTTCATACCATTTTAGAGCTAGCCAAGGTCAATAGAGATCTATCATGGTTACAGCAACAGCTGAATCATAGCAAAAAGCGAACTAGGCCAAAGTAACCAAAAGTTTAAGAACACGTTAAAAGTAGAACTGCTTAAGGAGAAAATATTGCCATTTACAGCTGATCCAGGAATTATAACTATTATTTCCATAAATCTTTGCAATAAAGTGTTATTTTGAAAACGAACTTAAGACTGTTCGATTGAAATAAAAAGTGTACCATTGCAATTGCTATTGTACAAACCCCGTAAAGGAAATATACATCCTCTCATTTTGAACAAAGAAAAAATCACTTGTTTCTCATGGGTAGCACAGATGTCTTTTTTGTTTTTTCATTGCTACTAGCAGGGTACTGGAACATAACAAAGAGCTGTTTAAACAGGTACATTTTAAAGCTACTTTTTATATCTAACTGCTTCTTATAAATCTGAACTTATAACGCCATGACAAAGTGCGTTATCGCCCTCGAAAAATGCACTTTTGTTGACATTCCGGGATTGGAAAGGCCAGGGAGAATGAAAAAGGTACCATCATAATCTCCATGGTAGGAAACCCTAAATTTGGGGTATACGATTCCCCCTCTTGTTAGTCCCTTTTCCTGTCTGCTGAATATTTTTGCACAAATCACCTTCTGAGTAACAGAACTAGCAGGCAACTGCAACACCATAGAGATCTGTTTAATGTCTCATTTAAAAGCAAATTTATATATCAACGTGCTTTATAAATTCTTCTTTATAACGCTGTCTTAAAGTGTCAGATGGCACCAAAATTACACTTTTTAGTACCATATCTGAAGTGGAAATGCTAGGAAGCAAGAAAAAGGATAGCCTCATAATGTTTATGGTTAAGGGCACCCGCAGAAAATTTTCCAGGGGGTGGGGGCAGACATAAGATTAGTACTTGGGGGTGAGGGCAGGAGAATATATTTTAGAAAACGTTTTCTTGGAATAAGTGCAAATTTAAACGGTGAGGATTCCTGGTAAATTCATTAAATCAAAAATATATTTAGCCTATGCATTCTGCATTATTATGCATTTAATCACATTCATTATGTCCAAAACTAGAGTAAAAGAAAACAGAATCAAACCTAAATTAGGGAAAAATTTATTGCTTCACAAGATTATAACAGGTTTATATTTGTCTTTATGCAGTTGCCTAAGCCTTAGAGTAGGCTACAAAAGGAGCAGAGTTAGAACTTAAAGACAGCATTCAAGAGGGTATTTTAGACTCTGATTTAATTCCTGGAAGCTTCATTTACTTGCCCAAGTTCAACAGATTTCCAAGATCTCAAAAGCCCCTAAAAGGGGTTTTGCTAAGATCTTTACATTTCTAAGGGCCCATAACCAAAAATCATCCTGTCTGCAGGAATATCATATTTTGATTTTATAATGGACATGTAAAATATACTTATTTCATAACAAGGCAATTCTCCCCTTTGATCTTCAGACATTAGAAAAAGTACATATTAGTGAAAGAAGAACTAAATCCAAACATACAATCCTGCTGTCAAATTGACCTTCTTTCTTTCAATACTCCAATTCAACAGAATAAAAAGAACAGTTTCAAATAAAAGTCTCTATCACCAGAGAATCTTATCAAATAGTTAGGGATAAAGAGCTGTGAGTAAGGTGCAACTCGTGTCAATACACATCGAAACTACAACATAATTTTTATCACAATTGATAAATCAACAGAATTGGCTTTTTATGCTGATTTTAAATATATAAAATCCATTCAGTACATTGTACCCAGTAAAACCTACGAATCTAAAAAAAATGTGCCGTATTATTAAAAATAAGGAGGACCGCCACCAAAAAAGCAAGCGATGTTAGTGAAAATCGGTCTATTAATTCATCAGAGAGCTCTAACGTAGACCTTTGGAGCTCCAATCTACAAAATATGGAGTTTTGCATTTTTTTTTCAGAAGATAGATTGTGGATGCATGTCTATTTTTTTCCCGGGGTTATCGTGCCAAACCGAAGGCCAAGAAAATCGGGAGAGAACTCATCTGGACATAAATTAAAAGTTCCTTTTTAAATGACCATGAAGATTGTGCCACGGGAAAGTGCTGTTTTCTGGCATTTTATTGCAACAAACTACGTATTTGCCCTAAAGAGGACCAATTTGTAATCAATTTAAAATTCTGTAAGCTAATCAATTAAAAAGTATGTGAAACCTACATTGTATGTATTGCAGTTGCAGAGAAAGTAATACCGCATGGCAGCAGTGCTGGATTTAAAGAAGTTGATTCAATTTGTTTTTTATGCGATGTGTAATTGCGTTTCAGCAATGATGAAGGGTAGGGGGTGAATCATTGTGCAGGCAGGGGTTGGGGCCGATACCTAAAAGAGCATATTTTATTTTCAAAACTGTTAACTCTCCATGAGCCTTCAGGTAAACGTAGAATGAGGTAGGGGAAATAGGCATTCATTAAAATATTCCTCTATGCAGCATAAATTATTCCGGCAGGCGATGATTAGGCCTACCGGAACAGAGGTGGAAAAGGCGAGGTAGGCCATCCTGAGCCCCGCAAGGAAATTTCTTTGGGGGATGGCAAATGCTACTAGGAACCTTGTTATCAGCAATTTTAAATGATAGTAGGCCTATTTCCGTTTTTTTGTATCTATATGAGATATTAAAATATATA
>JAQQPU010021358.1:0-12494 GCA_029168905.1 Artemia sp. Kazakhstan ARC1039 | reverse complement strand
AAAAAAAATATCACAATCACTCGAGAGAAAATTTGCTCAGCAGGAATTAAAATTCATATGTAGACAAACACTCTCCTTTTAGTTTACTGCGAAATTCATTTAGCTCATAAATTGTTGAAATTGCCTGAGTTAATGGTTCCTACACCCGAGGACTAACATATCTTATGGAAAAAATGGATCGCTTTGTAATAACCTGAGGTCGCTGAACTAGGGTTGATGCTTTAGTCGAGTAATTATGGAAATTAACACCACTTGTAAACATTTCCCTAAAACACTGAAGTAATAACGCGTGTGTATATTTAAAAATAAAAAGAGCATTATAAAAACGGAATAATCCAGCAATCGGTAATATATTTACTTGATTATATCTATTTCTAACAGACATATTATGATTATCTCCAGTTAAAACACGTAGGGCATTATTTTGCAAACTTCTAAGGATAGGAAGGTGAGTTAAAAACGTACTTCACCACACAAGACAACCATATAGAAAGTATGGGTGAACAAAAGGAAAATAAAGCAATCTCATAAGCAATAAAGCAATAAAATAAAGTAATAAAGCAATGTAAAATAAATAGCAAGGAAAATAAAGCAATCTCTTTAACTATTTTTATTGATTTTAAGAAAGCTTCTGATACTGTTGATTTTGAGCTGTTGTTAGATAGGATGTCACATTTAGGGATAAAAGTAAATTCGATTGATTGGTTTCGTTCGTATTTGTATGGTAGATCAATGCGTGTAGTAGTGGGGGATATTGTCAGTTCACCTCGTCCTGTACTATGTGGAGTACCACAAGGTTCTGTGTTAGGTCCGCTTTTATATTTAATTTATGTTGACACATTACAGTTCTACATTCCTGATGCCGACATAACATCCTATGCGGATGATACAGCTATAACGATTGCTGGAAAGGCTTTGAGGGAGCTTGTTCCAAAAGCAAATAAAGTACTGGAGTTATTGATAATGTTTTTGGTTTGGTTAATTTTAATGGTACGGAGATTAAGCAGATATTTGATACAAGGTATCTTGGTTTTCAGATTGATTGTAATTTAAATTGAAAAAACTTAGTGAAATTGTATCGGTGAAAGTTGCGCGGGGCTTAGGGCTGATTCGTAGATTTAAACATGTTTTTCTGTTTCAGTTTTGAAAATTTTATATAATTCACTTATTCATCCTTACATTGTATACGGTTGTTCTGTGTGGGTTAGTAATTTTGTTGTAAATTTTAAACGGATACAAATTGTGCAGAAAAAAGCACTGCGCCTGCTCGGTGATCTTGAAAATTGTGAAAGTACAATGGATGGTTATCACCGTTTTAATATTTTAAATGTTGGGCAGTTGAGGGAATATCAGACCGGTATTTTTGTGTATCAGTGTTTAAATAAACCAACACCTAATTATTTTTGCGATGTTTTATCATTGAATTCTGCGTACCATTCTTATGATACAAGGAATTCTGCAGACCTAGTACATGAGAGACGACACACTACTAGGTCTAGTTTTGTATTTAGGCATGTGGGTGTTTCGGTATGGAACAGTCTTCCGGAAAGCACTAGGATGGCTGAGAGTGTGTCCTCTTTTAAAAATAGGTTAAAGAATTTCTTAATGAATAGGGATGGCTGAGGGGGGATGTATTCTGTCTTCTGTCTTGTGTAAGGATTGGTTCGCGGTTCCCATGAGGTTTATTTCTTATTTATTTATATGATTGCATTATTATTTTTTTTATACATATATATATTTTTTTTTCAATATATATGTGAGTAAGTTTTTTTCAATATATACATGAGTGAGTAAAATATTGAGTCCTGCCACAAACAAATCTTTAGATTTTCATGTGGTAGGTCTGTTTGCTATGTTTTTTTTTGTGAATAATGATATTTAATAAAAATGAATTTTTTCTCATAATATGTTTTGGAAAAAGGTGCTTCAGTTTCTCCATCATCCCAACATTTCTTGCAACCTTACCACTAACACATGAAATGTGTTCTTTCAAGTTAAGGCACTCAACAATCACCCCTAGATACTTTGTCGAAACTTCCCGAGGCAGTATATTTTCACCGAACTGTATTTTGTCAATCCAAGGGTAGTAATTGCTACTTCTCCCGTACATTACAAAATGGGATTTTGCATGGTTTAGCTGAAGTCTGTTAACCCTCATCCATTTGTCAATGTTTAACATGCTAGCCTGAAGATTCTGTATAAGCATTTCCCCGGTTTCTGCAGCAACAGGTAGATGCGTGGCATCAGCAAAATAATGCAAAATAGATTTTGATGCTCCATTATCACTACATTTTAAATAAAAAAACAGTCCTTTGATAGCATTTCGCAGGTAATCAATATATATAAGAAACAGTAGTGGCCCCAAAACAGACCCTTGAGGAACACCGAACTCAACACTTTTAACTTGCGATTTGATTTCACCCGTACTGACAAACTGTTTTCGATCTTGGAGAAAAGATTCCAATAGACGATATAACATACCACGAAAACCACAATTTCTCAGCTTCACCATAAGAATTCCATGGTCCACTACATCAAAGGCTTTCACAATGTCCAAAAAACAAGATGGAACTTTCCACCCTTGGTCCAGAACGTCGTTCACAGAAGTCGTGAGAAAAAGAAGAGCTTGATCTGTCGACATTGCTTTACGGAATCCAAACTGAGTATTACTAAAATACTTTTTGTTCGCAAGAAAATCAACCATCCTGCCACTAATCAATTTTTCAAAAAGTCTCGATAAAACTGGCAGCAATGAAATAGGCTTATAATCATTCGGTAATTTTTTTTTCTCCGCTCTTAAAAAGTGGAACCACTCTAGAAATCTTCACAAAATGGGGAAAACACCAAATTTTAGGCACATATTAAATAAAACCAAAACCTGGTCGCATATTTCAGAGAAAACTTACTTAAGTACATGCAATGAAAGGAAGTCAGCACCCGAGGCATTATTTCTCATGTTGCACAAAGTGATACGTAATTCACTAGCAGTCACTGGTTTCAGATATGCAGATACATCATTTTCATTGGGCTAAAAATGGTGGTATGTTCCATCCTCAGAAAATTTTGTTGTGGAGTTCGCTATCCGTTTGCCAACAATAGAAAAATGGTCACACATATTATCAACAATCGAAGAATCGGTGTTGAAATTTTCAGGTAAAATTGAACTTTTGGAAGGGCTGAGAACAGACTGAATTACTTTCCACGTTTGCCTGGGATTACCTGCACTTTTTTAAACTCATTCTATAATAATTAATTCTCGCTATTCGTAGTAGTTTATTGAGTTCACAATTATATTTCTTATATCTCACCTTCGCCTCAGGAGACACTATAGAATATTTATAAAGCAGTCTTCGATTTGATATGGCCTTCATTAGTCCTCTAGTAACCCAGGGTTTCCTAGGGGTAACATGAAAAGCCGGCTTTTTAATAACTGTACAAATTTCTTTTAGTAATTTAGTTACTTCTGAATACCACAATGAAAACTTTTCATTCACTTGCAGATCACTACTTTCTAGAAAGTCAAATTGAGTGTTTTTTAATTTTCTTCTGAGTATGTTAAGGGCCTCAGCATTCATTTTCAATGCAGAAACTTGTGGTGGTATATTCATAGCTGTAGGAACACCAAACTCTCTAATAACAAAATAAACACCAAAATGGTCAAAAACATCATTCAAAATAACATCAGCTAAATCATACTTCACATTAACAAATATATTATCCAAAAGTGATTCCGAGCGCAAAGTCACTCGACTACATATATTAACTGTCGGTCTTAAGCCGTAACCCAACACAACATTTAAAAAATCTCGAACTCTAAAGTTTACATTTACTGAAAATAGATGAAGATTAGAGTCTCCACAAACAAAGCATGGGCAATTTGAGCCTGACAACTTATCCATTTGCCGCTCCAGCAAATCGCTTAAGTCCTGCACATTTCCAGATGGAGGTCGATAAGCAACCACCACAAAGAAAAATTTTCCTGACTTACAAAGTTCAACCACCATTGATTCAAAAACCATCTCTCTATTCACACGTAGATCATTCCGTATTTTCATTGCAATATTCTTCCTGCAATAGAAAGCCAATTCACCATGTAATCGTGATTCCCTATTCTGCGTCACACAGTCATAACTATCAATTTCAAGTAGACTCATTGTATGATTACGAAGTCACGTTTCATTCAATGCAAGCACATCCAACTCAAAAAAATTACATAGTTCTGTTAAATAATTAAATTATAGAAAGACCTTGACAATTCAAACGGGAAATGCTCAAATTTTGCGGGCCCATAGTAGATTTATTTCCAATGTCAACTGGAAATTTATATTTAACCACTGGAAAATCCTCCATCGTTCCTTCATCATAATCCGGATTTAAGACCCCATTACCCAGAACCTTCCAACTCAACAAATTTCTCTCAAGTGTTCTCAATCTATTATTGTCATAATCCAACTCTTTTTTTCAAGACACAAGCTTAGGAGGCATACGAGGAAACTGATAGAAAAATTAACTCTACTTACAACAACCACAAGTGATCTCCAGTATCCAGGAGGGCCGCTACCAATAACAAAAGAAAAAAAACTGAAAAAAAAGAGAAAACAAATTAAAAATAAAATTTATCATAAACGAAAAACAAAATAAAAAGATGCACCATAACACAAATAGCGAAGAAGACCACACTGCCTTTCCATCGTAAACAATAAGTAGAACAACAGGGAAACCTCCATACAAGACAGTGGAACGCGTTCCCCCATCCCGTACAAAAACCTCCCCGCCGCTCCACCCACTGCCTATGCAGCATAACAAAAAAAAACTCATAGAAAATAAAAAGGTGAAAACCTCACACAAATTAAAAAAGACAGGATAATGCAATCGAAGAAAAATATAATTGGTTTCCTTCATCAGGCACACACTTGTACTAGTGCCGCTAACCACAATAACAAAATTCATCTAATAATAGCAAAAAAATGCCTCTTAACTTCAAAACAAACAAATGGAATGCTAGAATAAACAATCAAATAGCTCTGGTATTGGCTCATTGTAGTTATATTTCACTTTTCCAACACCTTCTCTCTCAAGCTGAATGAATGGAGGAATAGTATTAGATACCCAAACTGGAATACTCTTTCTACTCAATTTAGATTTAATCTAGTAAAGTCTCTTCCGTGCTTCACGAATGGACAATGGAGTATCATCGCTAACGTAAACATTTGTCATAGCTGTATTTGAACCGAAAGTCTTATTCTTTAGTTTTTTCCCAGTGCGTAAGATCATAATCTTCGCCTCGCGTGAATTAACATTCACTTTGAAAAACTTTTGCTCTTTTTTTATTCGCAACAATTGTAAATTTTGGAATCTTTGTTAATTCTAAACCATTGGCACATATTTCTTGAAATAAACTTTTGTAGTAGCTACATCATCACAAACCGTATTCCACACACTAATGTTATTTTCTGTATATAAATATTCCACCGACATCAATCTTGCCGAAATAGAAGACGTCATTTCACGGTGATATTTTGCCTCAGTGGATACAATATGCATTTGCGTTTTTAGTGAAATTACTTCTTCATTTACTGCATCGCAATTTTTTCCAACTTGGGCAACATTGGATTGTAAGATAGCTTGAGCATTTTCCACAGAAATTACTCGATTTTCTAGATTAGCCAATCTCGTGTCAATTGATTTTAGTGTATTTTGAGATTCCGTTACGATTTCAAGAATTTCCGAGAAATCATTCGCTAATGACTAGATCGAAGCACGATTTATTGATTTTTGCGTTGAAGATGAATGGCCAGATTCGTCACGCGAAACGATCCAAATTGGTCCTCTGTTTTACGTTAACGCTTATTCCTCGTCATCACAAACCAGTAAAAAAAAAAAAAAAGAATATTCTTACCGGAAACCCCCTGGATGATAACCCCCTCAGAGCCCTCGGGGCAAGGGTTATAAGTCATGCCCTGGGGGGATATAAGGTTTTTTTATATATAGTGATGTTGTAGAAACTTTAAAAAGGGCTCATTCACTTGGAAATTAGAAGGGCTTTTGCCCTTTTTAATAGTCAAAAGTGATTGGAGGATGACTAACACCTCTCTCACACCCATCATTTCCCCAAGCACGTCCAATCAAAATTTTGACATAGCCATTTTGTTCAACGTAGTTAAAAAGTCTGGAAATTATGTTTAAACTAATAACTTTTTAACTTTAATAACTTTTATGTTATTAAAGTTATCAAGTATTTTGCAGTAGGTTGCATAGGTTGAATCAAGACATGGCTAATTGTAGACAGAGAAAAGCCAAGACAGATAGTCCAAGTATTTGAGAGGCAAAAGTTCAAATGGCTGGGGCACGCCTTTCTCCCCGCAGCTCCCCCCACAGCCCTCAGGGCAAGGGTTGTAAGTTATGCCCTGGAGGCCTATAAGTTTTTTTATAGAAGGCGTTGTCGTAGAAACTTCAAAAAGGAATCATTCGATTGGAAATTGGAATGGCCATTGGCCTTTTAAATAATCGAAAGTGATTGGATGGCAAGTAACCACCCTCTCACGCCCACCATTTCCCCAAACACAGCCAATCAAAATTTTGAGATAGCCATTTTGTTCAACTCAGTTGAAAGGTCCGGAAATTGTGTCTCTGAGGATGAAAACCTCCTCACAGCCCCCAGGTCAAGGGTTGTAAGTTATGCCCTGGGGTATATAAGGTTTTATAGAAAGCGTTGTCGTAGAAACTTCAAATAGGGCTCATTCGATTGGAAATCGAAAAGGCTAGTGCCGTTTTCAATAGCCGGAAGTTATTAGAGGGCACCTAACCCCCCTCTCACGCCCACAATTTCTGCAAACACATCCAATCAAAATTTTGAGATAACAACTTTCTTCAACGTAGTTGAAAGTTCTGGAAATTAGGTCTTTGAGGATTACAACCCCCCCCCATCCCTCAGGGCAAGGGTTGTAAGTTATGCCCTGGGGACATATAAGGTATTTATTGAAAGTATTGTCGTAGAAACTTCAAAAGGGCTCATTCGATTGGAAATTGAAAGGGCTAATTTCTTTTCTAATAGTTGAAGTGATTGGAGAGCAACTAACGCCCTTCTCACGTACACTATTTCCCCAAACACATCCAATTAAAATTTTGAGATTGTCATTTTGTTTAACGTAGTTGAAAGTTCTGGAAATTATGTCTTTGAGGATGACAACCCCTCGGAGCCCTCAGGGCAAGGGTTGTAAGTTATGCCCTGGGGGCATAAAAGTTTTTATTCAAAGCGTTGTCGTAAAAACTTAAAAATGGGCTCATTCCATTGGAAATTTAAAGGGCTTGTGCCCTTCTTAATGGTAGAAAGTGATTGGAAGGCTTGACATTTCTATAGTATTAATTTAAAAAAAATTTCCACAAAATAATTTTTTCAAAGAAAAGTAAAGAACTCCATTAAACAAAAAATTAGCAAAAATAAAATCAAATAATGGACCAAGCGTGAAACTACCACAAATCAGCATCGATAAATAAATGAAACCCAAAACGAACAGAAATTACAATAATTAACCGACTCAAACTCAAAACGAGCAGAAATTAACATAAGTTGGGCGCAAAACTATGCCTTCCCAAGGCCAGAACAAAATTTGCACCTTACTGAAAAAATATAGATGTTTTTGGTTTTATAACTTTAATAAATCAAATAATATAAACATTTTGATTACTAAATATCAGTATATGTATATTAAACTAACAATGCACATTCATTTGTATTTTTTCAGTAAAGTGCAAATTTTGTTCTGGCCTTGGGAGGGCATAGGGGTTTTGCGCCCAACTTATGTTAATTTCTGCACGTTTTGAGTTTGACTCGGTTAATTTTTGTAATTTCTGTTCGTTTTGGGTTTCATTTATTTATCAATGCTGATTTGTCGTAGTTTCACGCTTGGTACATTATTTGATTTTATTTTTGCTAATTTTTTGTTTAATGGAGTTCTTTACTTTTCTTTGAAAAACTTATTTTGTGGACAAAGTTTTTTAAATTAATTTCCGTTCGTTTTATATTGACATAGTCTTTTCAGGGAAAAAGAAAAAAGTACTTTAAATCTTTTCGTTTTTTAAGACTTTATAGTTTGGCCTGCAAAATTTTGATTGGATTTGTTTTGGAAAATGGTGGGCGTGAGAGGGGCGTTAGTCGCTATTCAATCACTTTCAACTATTAAAAAAGGCACTAGCCCTTTCATTTTCCAATTGAATGAGCCCTTTTGAAGTTTCTACAACAACGCTTTCAATAAAAACTTTATATGACCCAGGGCATAACTTACAACCCTTGCCCTGAGGGCTGTGGAGGGAGGGGCTGTCATTCTTAAAGACCTAATTTCAAAAACTTTCAACTAAGTTGAGTAACATTGCTGTCATAAAATTCGGATTGGATGTGTTTAGGGAAAAGGTGGGCGTGAGAGGGGAGTTAGTTGCCCTCAAATAACTTTCGACTATTAAAAAGAGTACAATCCTTTTGAATTTCAAACCGAATGAGCCCTTTTTCAAGTTTCTACGACAAAGATTTTAATAAAAACCTTATATGCCTCCAGGGCATAACTTATAATCCTTGCCCTGATGGTTGTGGGGGAGTGTCCTCCTCAAAAATATATTTTCTATCTGGAAATCAACTACGCTGAACAAAATGACTATCTCAAAATTTTATTGGATGTGTTTGGGGAAAAGATGGGCGTGAGAAGGGGGTTAGTTGCCCTCCAATCACTTTCGACTATTAAAAAGGGTACTATCCCTTTGAATTTCAAATCGAATGAGCCCTTTTTCAAGTTTCTACAACAAATATTTCAATAAAAACCTTATATGCCTCCAGGGCATAACTTATAATCCTTGCCCTGAGGGTTGTGGAGGAGTGTCCTCCTCAAAAATATATTTTCTATCTGGAAATCAACTACGCTGAACAAAATGGCTTTCTCAAAATTTTGATTGGACGTGTTTGGGGAAATGATGGGTGTGGGGATAGGCTAGTTTCCCTCCAATCACTTTCGACTATTAAAAAGGGTATTAGCCCTTCGAATTTCCAATCAAATGGGCCTGTTTTGAAGTTTCTACGACAACGCCTTCTATAAAAACCATATATGCCCCCAGGGCATAACTTAAAACCCATGCCCTGAGGGTTCTGGGGGAGTGTCCTTCTCAAAAACATATTTTCTATCTGGAAATCAACTACGCTGAACAAAATGGCTATCTCAAAATTTTGATTTGATGTGCTTGGGGGAATGATGGCCGTGGGGGGGGGCTAGTTGCCCTCCAATCACTTTCGACTATTAAAAAGGGTACTAGCCCTTTTAATTTCCAATCGAATGTGTCTGTTTTGAACTTTCTACGACAACACCTTCTATAAAAACCTTATGTGCCCCCAGGGCATAACTTAAAACCCTTGCCCTGAGGGTTGTGGGGGAGTGTCCTTCTCAAAAACATATTTTCTATTTGAAAATCAACTACGCTGAACAAAATGGTTATCTCAAAATTTTGATTGGATGTATTTAAGGGAATGATGGGCGTGGGGGGGGGGGCTAGTTGCCCTCCAATCACTTTCGACTATTAAAAAGGGTACTAGAACTCTCAATTTCCAATCGAATTAGCCCCTTTTGGAACTTCTACAACGACCCCTTCCATATGAAGTGCCCTTCTCTAAAGGAAAAAAATAATAGATAGTACATTGTGCCAACATCGTTCTTATATGCCCTAAGGGCATAAATTAAAACCCTTGCCTCGAGGGTTGTGGGAGAGTGTCCTCCTCAAAAACATATTTTCTATCTAGAAATCAACTATGCTGAACAAAATGGCTATATCAAAATTTTGAATGGATTTTTTTTTGGGGAATAATGGGCGTGGGGGTCTAGTTGTCCTCCAATCACTTTCGACTATTAAAAAGGGCCCCAGAACTCTCGATTTCCAATCGAATGAGCCCTTTTTGAAGTCTCTACGACGACCCCTTCCATATGAAGTGTCCAGCTCTGAAGGAAAAAAAATAATAAAGGGTACACTGTGCTAACATCGTTCTTATATGCCGTCAGGGCATAACTTAAAATCCTTTCCCCGAGGGCTGTGGGGGAGTGTCCTCCTCAGAAAGATATTTTCTATCTGGAAATCAGCTACACTGAACAAAATTGTTATCTCAAAATTTTGATTGGATGTGTTTGGGGGAATGATGGGCGTGGGGTGGGGCTAGTTGCCCTCCAATCACTTTCGACTATTAAAAAGGGCTTTAGCCACTCCAATTTCCAATCGAGTGAGCTCTTTTTGAAGTTTCTACGACAACTCCTTCGATACGAAGTGCCCGGGTATGGAGAAAAAAAAAACAAAAAAAACACATTGTGTTTTTTTTACTTAGGCAGCGCTAGCGCGCTGCCTATGAAAGATCGATGTGGGCACAATGTATTATTATTTTTTTTTTTATTTCGTTTAGACCAGGGCCCTTCGTATCGAAGTAGATGTCTTAAGAACTTCGAAAAGGGCTCATTCAATTGAAGATAGAAAGGGCTAATACCCTTTTTAATAGTCAAAAGGGATTGGAGGGCAACTATTCCCCCTCCCACGCCCACCCTCCCATTTGCCCATTATGTTACAAAATTAAATGTTGCCTTAAGATTAAATCAAAATGCACTGTTTTAATGCTAATTCCCAATAAGGCATCTCAGCAGTATCCTAAGAACGACTGAGGGTATGTTGTTCAAACTTTCGGAGCTACTTCTGCTCTTAAAATTTAACCAAATCAAAATAGCGTAAGTGTATCCAAGCTATCAAAGAAAGTAAACAGATTTTTTTTGCGAATGGTATCAAGTTTTCTATTTCAGGTCAACTAGAGGAGTTATGAAACTAAATTAAACACTACTATTTGTGTCCAGATTTTTAAAAGGATGTATATAGTTATAAATTGCCGAAAATTTTCCTCCAAACTATAAAGTTTTAAAAAACGAAAAGATTTAAAGAATTTTTTTTTCCTGAAAAGACTATATCAATATAAAACAAACAGAAATTAATTTAAAGATCTTTTTCCACAAAATAAGTTTTTCAAAGAAAAGTAAAGAACTCCATTAAACCAAAAATGAGCAAAAATAAAATCAAATAATCTACCAAGCGTGAAACCACCACAAATCAGCATCGATAAATAAATGAAACCCAAAACAAACAGAAATTAAAATAAATAACCGAGTACGAGCAGAAATTGACATGAATATGGCTCAAAACTCCTATGCCTTCCCAAGGCTAGAACATAATTTGCACTTTACTGAAAAAAATCCAAATGAATGTGCATTTTCAGTTTAATATACATATACTGATAATCAAAATGTTAATATTGTTTGAATTTTTAAAGTTATAAAAGTAAAAACATTTATTTTCTTCATGGAGGAGGGTCTAGTTGCCCTCTGATCTCTTTTAACTCTTAAAAAGTGAACAAGAACTTTCAATTTCCAATCAAATGAACCCTCTCCGAAGTTTATAAACGTGTCCGAAGCTTGTACGAGTATCCCTTCAGTAAGAACTATACATGCCCCCAGAGTGTTATTTACAAAGCTTGCCTCCGGGCCCTGGGGGATTGCGTCAACACAGGAGCTTTTCTTGTCTGACCTTTGAACTATTTTTAATGAAATGGCTATTTTAAAGTTTTGTCGAATGGGCTCGGGGAAATAAAGGTATGTGGGAGGGGGGCTAGTTGCCCTCGGATTTCTTTTGACTCTTAAAAAGTGAACTAAAACTTTCAATTTCCAATCAAATGTTTCCTCACTGAAGTCTATACGAGAATCTGTTTCATATGAACCATATACGCCTCCAGGACAACACTTAAAACGCCTACCCCCACGGCCCTGGGGGGTTGTGTGGACACCGGAGTTTTTGTTATCTAATTTTTGGACAATTGTCCAAAAACTGGCATTCAAAATTTATAGTGGAGGGGTTTGGGGAGAATGGGGGGGGGGAGGGGGGGGGGGGCTAGACGTTCTTAAATCTCTTGACTCTTAAATAGTGAACTAGAACTTTCAATTTCCAATCAAATGAGCCCTCTATGAAGTTTATACGAGCATTCCTTTCATAAGAACAATACATGCCTTTAGAGTATAACTTAGAACGGCTTCCCCCGGGCCCTGGGGGGGTGTATTGACACCAGAGTTTTTTTTTAATCCGATCTTTGAACTATTTTTAACAAAATGTCTATCTCAAGATTTATATTAGATGGGTTGGGAATAAGAAGGCATGGGGGGGGGAGCTAGTTGCCCTCGGATCTTTTTTGAAAATAAAAAAAGTGAGCTCGAACTTTCAATTTCCAATCAAATGAGCCTTCTCTGAAGTTTATATGAGCATTACTTTCATAAGAACCATACATGCCCCAGGGCATAATATACAACGCCTTTCCCTGGGCCCGAAGGGTTGTGTCGACACCTGAGTTTTCATTATCTGACTTTTGAACAATTTTTAACTTAATGGCTATCTCAAAAGTTTTATCGGATGCATTTGGGGGAAAAGGGGCGTTGGGGTGG
>JAQQPU010021356.1:0-14156 GCA_029168905.1 Artemia sp. Kazakhstan ARC1039 | reverse complement strand
GATTGGATGTATTTGGGGGAATCTTGGGCGTGGGGGGGCTAGTTGCCCTCCAATCACTTTCGACTATTAAAAAAGGCACTAGCCCGTTAAATTTCCAATCGAATGAGCCTTTTTTGAAGTTTCTACGACAACATTTTCTATAAAAACCTTATATACCCCCAGGGCAGAACTTAAAACCCTTGCCCCAAGGGTTGTAGGGAAGTGTCCTCCTCAAAAAGATATTTTCTATCTGAAAATCAACTACTCTGAACAAAATGGCTATCTCAAAATTTTGATTGGACGTATTTGGGGGAAGGATGGGCGTGGGGGAGGCTATTTGCCCTCCAATCACTTTCGACTATTAAAAAGGGCACTAGCCACTCCAATTTCCAATCGAATGAGCCCTTTTCGAAGTTTCTGCGACGACTCCTTCGATACGAAGTGCCTGGGTATGGAGAAAAAAAAATAACACATTGTGCCCACATCGTTCTTTACTATGATAGCATACATGCAAACGTTTATATAAATTGCCACGGAAACAAAATGAGCTAAAATCCCAAGCCAAATGCAACTATTTGTAGGCTCGAAGAAAGGGAAAACCGGGCCAACGTCATGATTTCTGCCTGTTCGCCCTTCGTATAGGGACAATTTAGCCTAGCTTGACAAAAATAAACCATGGCTGTGCGGATGAATTTCAATTGGATATTAATGCACAAGGGTGGTTAAGCCTTAATACCGTGCACTCTACACGGCTCAATAACTTTATAACTAAAATATTATATTTTTACCATATTTTAGTATTTTTCAGCAAGATTAATCTAACCTTAATTCTTCAAGAAGGTCATAATAAGACGTATATACTTTTGATTTTATTTGGAGAACATTGTCACCAAATGCTGCACAAATGCATATAGTTTAGATTTTAATCAAAATAAATATTTTCAGTTTGTTCTTAGTTTTAACAATAACTACGATCGCGTCAGGCTCGATGCTGATATTTAGTACACTTCGATGTTATTAACGAGACACGCCATATTTAATGGTGAATCACCATCATTTAAAGATGTGGCACCCTCATCTGCAACAAGAGTCTGACAAGAGGCGACAAAGTAAAATAAGCAAGGAAAATCAAAAATGTTATGGGAGCTTACGTGTTCTTGTCGTAGGGAAAAGGCTTTGAACCACCTAAAAATAGTTTGTTTTTTGTTTGTAGATGGTGCCGGGTTTCAATTCCTTTCTGAAAATCAACCTATATAAAAAGTAATCCAAGAAAAAAAACTTCTTGTAATGCTTCGTTCACTAGAAAAAAATTACCCTATCAATAATACCTACTTGAAGTGAACCTAGAATCTGTTGTAAAAAAAAAACACAATAAAACACATCAGTCGTGGATAGTTTGGCCCTGAAATACCAAACGATGGCGTTTATGTTCTGGTGTGTGGTTTTTCTCGGCTAAATTTTTTTACGAAAACCAACAATATTGAAGAACCCCACATAATACCTGGAATCGAGTGATCCATGGAACCTCCCTTTACATACTTCAAATCACTTAGAAAATTACTTAAAAAAAAAGTAATCGCTCAAAAGGAATCTGAGAAGATGGACAAAAAGTCCGAATCGTGGGGGATTCACTGTCATGGAGCAGGCACACAGTTCTTATTATCCTGTGGGTCAACTCCGTGAGTAGTGATTCCCCTACGAAAACAACTTATTCAAAAGAAGAATTACCGGTATGTTAGTAATATTAGAACCACAGAAGTAAAGAGGCTGACTTGGTAATAAATATAAGAGTCCTTTATAAATTGCCTATCCCATAAACTACTGTAACTTAACATAAATGTTAATAAATTAGAAGTGAATAGCTATTACGTAATCGTTTCAGATCATGACAACAGAGCCGAACATCCCCTCTACTATAGAACTGAAACCTGTTCGAAGGGCGATTATAGACGCAGAATTCATTACAACAGTAAACTCAATGGAAAATGTAATATATTTTGTGACCATGTTGGTTGTAGACGAGGATGGAAGCGAGATATTCGCTGAGAGCTGGGACCTCACCTACAATCTCAAAAGTTATGCGCCCCCCCCCACATTTACAGGTATGGATTGGCACTCGCTAATTCACATATCGTCCGGCAAGAGGGGAAGTAACAACTAGATACAGAAAGAGAAGCGCGAAGCAACTTGGTTGTTTGCAATTAACCATAGAAAGACTACAGAGAAACTTAAACATAAAATACTTTTTCTGTAAGGGTATTTCCCAAAAAGACCTTTTACTATTGGAAAAATGCCGTGCCCCCATTTTTGCAATGAATTTGAAAAGAGCCTGAAATGTGTAAAGTATGATGGTGTTCACCATCCGTTACTAGAGATCAGGCACTATAAACAATTCTTATTTGACCCGGGGTCTGAAGAGTACAAAGCTCAAGGCAATAGTCTATTCGTGAAACGTAACAAGGTGTACCAAAGAAAAAGAGAAGCCCATAATAGTAAAAAGAACAAGAAAAACAAAAATAACAGAAAATTCTAATTTTTCTACTTTCTCCCCAAATAACTTAACCAATAGGATTCACTTTGATAGCAATAAATGAAGTCATCAACAAATATTAAAATAACACATTTGTAGATACCGGTACGCGAGCAATCGTCAATCAACAGTCCCGTAGGACATCGAAAGAGACGATTTAAATGGTATGTTATTAATGCTAACTTACAATCAAAAGAAAATAACAATCCAAAAGAAAGATTAGTATGGTAAGATCTCTAAGCAACCTACAATTAAGCAATCGTAATCCAACGATTGAAACCTCAGGGAAACTCAAGAAAAGCCATAGCAGGGATGATATTAATAAATCCTTGAGAGAGTGGGTCCTAATCAAGACAGTGGAAGATCTTGATTGTCCCACGCTACATTTTCTCTTAAAATCTCCAAGGAAAACCTTGGAAGACAGAATAATCCTAAGGTTAATGCCAAGCATAGTTTTTTATAATGTTAGTGCACGTGCGAAGAGAAGAACACTTGAATATACTAGGCTAAGCGCAAACTTAGCACTCCAAATTTTAATACAAAGAATCCCGACGACAAAGTATGCCCTAATATCTGATTCATCACAAAGAAACTTTGATACGATCAGGACGATGATGGCATCACCGCAATTTGGCCCCTTAGATTTCTCTGCATCCTAACAGACCGAGGACATATTCTAAAGGGAGAAAATTTCCTTAAAGCCCTATATAAAACTGTGTAAATCACACATACATAAACCCAATTAACCCTATAACAAAATCCACCATTTTGCAAGTCATCCCGAGGGACTATAAAGATGTGAAGAAAATAACTCTAAATTTTTCACAGGGAGAGGAAAATTTCGGAACCAATGTGATCCCCGGCTTTGACGTAATTGTGCAAGAGCAAATATGTTGTTGTCAATTACATATAAACTTAAGTTTTTCCGTTGTAAGAATAATAAAAAACCCGTTTTCCTAAACCGAATTGTGCCGCAAGGTCATTCGACAAAATGTGCGAAAGAGTGAAATAACCGCAAAAATGGAAGGTCTGCACCTCCCAAACCGATTGCTAGTATACTTAATGCACTTGAATACGGACAAAAATGATGAGAGTAACGTAGTATTCAGACTCAAATTGCACAGTTCAAACGTATCGTCATGGGATGATTAACTCATCAATTGATTTCCCAACAAAATGCAACAAAAATTCACCCCGTTAGATATTTACCTTCTTATAGCAGGCAAAGTTTGTGAAGCAGTAAATCTTAAAATATATGTTAAGTATGCGGCCGGTTCTAAATGCCTGATACTGAATTGAAGCGATATCATTTGGATGCATATAATACAGGGCACAGATAATGCAAATCCACCCAAGAATAATGAAGACACCAATAACGTGCAGCCACATCAAGCATCTAAAAAAAAGAAGAAAAAGTAAAAATAGTGCTCTTCATTTATTTTTGATTACGAAGAAAATATTTTTTCTTCAAAGAAAATTAAAGCACCTGAGTGTAACAGAGCAAAGAACTTTCCCACCCCAAGGAACATTCTCTCTATATAACTTCACCCCAAGCATAACCCCCACCCCAAAAAATGTCAATATGTTTCCCAATAACAACTACTATACATAAACAATGTGCAAATGGGGGTCAATTTACATCTAAAGACATAATTATTTGATTTTATAACTACAATGATCAAAATGGCTGTCTAAAAAATTTTGAGCAGATAATTTTGGGAGAGAATAGGTGTTGGAGGGGCCCAGTTGCTCTCCGATATTTTAGTCACTTAAAAAAGAAACTAGAGCTTTTCATTTTCGTTTGAATGAGCACACTTCTGATATTCTAGGACCACTGGGTCGATGTGATCACCCCCCCCCCCCCAATGAAAAAAGAAATAAGCAGCCAGGATCTTTCTCCTGGCAAAAAATACAAAATTCCAAATTTTTGCAGATAGGAGCTTAGAACCTCTAGAGTAGGCCTAGGGTTCTCAGATACGCTGAATCTGATGGTATGATTTTTATTAAGATTAATTAAAAAGGAACTTTCCCAAAAATAAATTTTTCAAAGAAAAGTAAAGACCATTTTAAACTTAAGCTCAGTAGATACAAATATCTTTTAAAATTCAAACTCAAAAAGACCAGAAATTACTATTAAAGACTAAATGAAACCCAAAACGAACAGAAATTAAATAAACAATCACAGCAAAATCATGCAACCAGTAATAATATAAATGAATAAATAGATCTTAAAACGAGTAATGCTTAGATTGAATATGAATATCAAGCTTAAAACGAAAAAAACACTTTTTATTGAAGCATAAATGAAACTTAAATGAAGAGAAATTAAATAAACAATCAATGCAAACAAACACACAATAGATATTAATGTAAATGAATAAATAAGTCTTAAAACGAGTGAAGCTTAAATTGAATGTGCAAGCTTGAAACAAACGAAAATCACCACAAACATGAATTTGGGTATGACCTCCTTCTCTCACTGTAAAAGTCTAAAACCTACTGCGTCATTGGCACTTTACTGACAACCAATTTTATGACAGATATTTTCTTTTGTACTTAATATTGAAAATAGACATTAAAATTATAGCAACATTTTGAACTGATGAGCTTTCAGCAATTAATATAATTACACATCAAATATTCAGTTTAATTTATTAGCTTTTTTTAAAGTTGTTAAAGACGAATATAGTTTCCTTACAGACAAGTGTTTGGATACTACCTCCTTTCCTAACTGTAAATAAAAACCAAAGCCTACTGCGTCATTGGCACTTAACTAAAAACGGATTATAACACAATTATTTTCTTTGCCAGTTCTTACAGTATTGAAAATAAAAATACAATTATAGTGAAATAAATTCTTGAACTGATGGATCTTTCAACATTTAATATCATTATTCATCAAATATTCAATTTCATGTTGTTTATACTTCCCAACACATTTCAAGACACATAGTTTCTGAAAAAATACAAATAAATATTCTTGTCAGTTTAATATACAGTAATCAGTAATATTCAGTAAATACCTAATTCCGAACAAAAGGAAGTAAGAGCATAAACAGCCTAAAATAAAAAAAAAATCATTAAAATCACACCTTTCCTTCTTAATGTATAAGAATAATGATTTTAGGACACAAAAACTCGAACTTAAAAATACTTAACAAAATGCATATATAATATATATATATATATATATATATATATTATACTTTGGAGAGGGCTCATTGGATTGGTCATCAGACGCTCTAGTGCTCTTTTTAAGAGTCATAGCGATCGGAGGGCAGCTACCCCCTCCCCCCACATGCGCACATTGTATTATACTGAAATGTATATAAGACAAAATTTGATATAGCCATTCTATTCAAAAAAAAACTCTATATATCATATAACAATGCTTTTGGACTTGAAACAAACCCCAGAGATTAGGGGCAAGATTTGTAAGTTATGTCCAGGGGTTATTTGAGGTTTTTATGGAAGGGATGGTTGTTTAACTTTAGAAGAGGCTCATTTGGTTGAAAATTTCAAGTTCTAGTTCCTTTCTAAGGGCCAAAAGGGATGAACAGCATTTATCCCACAGCCTCTTTTTTTTACCAAATGCATCCAATTGAAATTATGAGATAGTGATTTCTTTCAAAATAGTACAAAGAAAATACAATAATATCTATAAGGATGACATAACCCCCCTGCGCCCTGGGGATAGGGTTTTAAGTTATTTTATGAGGGTATAAAAGGTTTTTATTGACTAGGCGGTCATATAAACATCAGATGGGGCTTATTTGATTTGAAATCAAGTTATAGTTATAGAAGTTATAGTGCCCTTTTTAATAGTCAAAGTGAATTTAGAGCGAACAGCCCCCCTCTCCATGCTCAATATTTGCCTTAACACCTCCAATTAAAATTTGTAGATAAAATTTTATTCATTGCTGTTAAAGGTTTTGGAAACTATGTCTCTGAGAAAGACGCCCCCTCTAAAGCCCTCAGGGAAATGGTTGTAAGTTATGACCTTTGTGGCATATAAGGTTCCTATAAAAAGCATGGTCATACATGCTTTGGAGGGAACTCATTGGATTAGAAATTATAAGTTGTAGTATTCTTTTTAAGAGTCAAAGTTTTCAAAGTGCAGCTACCCCCCTTCAGGCCTGCCCCCCCACACACACATAAACAAGTCCGTGTTTTCCTTAGATGTATCTAATAGATATTTGGGACAGTTCTTTTATTCAAAATAGTCCAAATATCATATAAAAAGGCTTTTAAGGTTGATACAAACCACTAGAACCTGAGGATGAGGGTTGTAAATTATGCCCCAGGAGCATTTAAGGTTCTTATGGAAGGGATGGTTGTATAAGCTTTAAAGGTGGCTCATTTAGTTGAAATTGGAAGTTATAGTACCCTTTTAAGAGTCAATAGTGATTTAATTATTCATATATGGTGAGCCAAAATCAAAGCTGCATTAATCCAAAAACATTCAGAAATTAAATATAAAAAATAAAGTTTTTTTAACTGAAAGTAAGGAGCGACATTAAAACTTAAAACAAACAGAAATTGTTCTGTTTTTGAAGGGGCTGTTCCCGCCTCAATGCCTCGCTCTTTACGTTGAAGCTTGACTCTGACTCACAAATTTATTTTTTAAAACAGAAAAAACTTTAGGGTAAAGAGCAAGGTGTTGAGGAGGGGCAGCCTCTTTCATATACAGAATAATTTCTGTTTGTTTTAAGCTTTAATGTTGTTCCTTACTTGCAGTTTAAAAAAAAACTTTTCTTTATTTAATCATAGTAAGAACGATGCTGTAACAATGAACAATGTTGGCATAATGTATTATTTATTTATTTTTCTTTCTTTTTGATCAGGGTACTTTGTATTGAAGGAGTTGTCATAAGAACTTTGAAAAGGGCTCATTTGATTGGAAATTGGAAGGGCTTGTGCCCTTTTTAATAGCCAAAAGTGATTTGAAAGCAATTAACACTCCTTCTACTCCCACCATTTCCCCAAACACATCCAATCAAAATTTTGAGATAGCCATTTTGTTTCACATAGTTGAAAGATACCGAAATTATGTCTTTGAGGGTAACACCCCCCAGAGCCCTCAGGGCAAGGGCTGTAAGTTATGCCTTGGGACAGTAGCATATCCAGGGGGGAGGGAGCGGCCCGCCCCCTCCCCCCAATTTCTTTTCTTCTTTTTTTTAAGTGCCAATACAGTAAGTTCCGAAATATTCACGCTTTTAAGTCATTTGCAACACCCGTTCTTTTTTTCATTTCTTGTTAAATGGCTATCCATTTCTCCAGCAAGCTTATATCATTATTTTTATCATCAAATGTGCAATCACCTCCTGTAATCAAACAAGATGTCAAGAAATTTTTCTCACTATTTAACCCCTGCAGCTATAAGCACTAGCTTCTCTGCATTGAATGAATTGCAATAAGGAATTGGACTAAGAGGCGATAGTTCATTCAAAGTTTCAAACGCTGCTATAATTCCAGTGTAAGCTAAGCATTGGAATGGAAAGGTCACATGAGAGGAAAGAAAGAAAATTACTTTAAATCGCATGTCCAGCAAGACAAGGTGGTGCTGAGCCTCCTGTAGAAATCTTGCTGGTGGTGTTTCAAGGTTATGAGTTGACATCCCAGTTCAGCCTCCATTCAGCATTGGCCGAGTATTGATCAATTCCTTTCTTGAAGGCATCTAGAGTTTTAGATTGGATGGTGGCTTTGGATAGGCTGTTCCAGAGTGGGATGGAACGGGCTGAGAAGAACTGTTGGCACTCTTACTTGATTCAACGGGGGGCCTGCAGCTTCTTGGTATGTTCTCTTGTGGTAGTTGAGAAGGATGGGAAAAACACATGACTTAATAGGTCATTTTCTAGCAACTTACAAGCTGCTATTACGTCTCCTCTTTTCCTATGGTATACTAAGGTAGGGAGTTTGAATAAGGTGAGACGTTCCTTGTAAGATTTGTCATGGAATGCAGAGATAAGCTTAGTTGCTCTTATATGGACACTCTCAAGTACTTTCACATCCGTCTTATAGTACAGAGAAGCTAGGGTCATGCCAAATTCCAGGTGAGGACCAACCATGGCTTTGTACAGTTTCGTAATTACTCCTGACTTCCAAGTGGTAAAGGTTTGCTTTATGAGGCCAAGGGCTTGGTTCGCTTTTGCAACTTGAGCTTGTGTGTGGCAGTGAAACTTCAGCTCATTGTCAACAATAACCCCCAGGTCCTTCTCCTCACTGACAACCTCAAGCTGGGCATCTCCTATGTGATATGCAAGTTCTGGATTACTGTGTCCAAGATGTAGAACTTTACATTTTAAGGCATTGAACTGTAGAAACCACTCCAATGACCATCTAGATAGTCTGTCCAGATCTTCTTGCATAGTTGATGAATTTAGGTCATTCTGGGCCAGTCCTAGGAGCTTGCAGTCATCAGCATATAGCATCAAAGGATTCTTCAGGTGTGTTGTACAGTTATTGATACACATGCTGACAAGCCTAATTAGTTCTGGTGAGTTCTTGTAGTCAGATACTAATATTAAACTTGTGCTTTACTTGAAGATCGGTTTCTTGGGTTTTCTGTTTCCGGAAATCTCACCAGCTCTGCAGTAGCAAAACAAATAATCAGCCAATGCATTGCGTTTGGCTTAAAAATTTAGAAATTTGTGGGGGTTTGTTTTGATGGGGTCAGCAACATGTCCGGCTGCTATTCTGGTGCACAGGCAGAAATTAGGAAAATATATATGCATGTGATCTACATCCACTGTGCATCGCACAGCTTAAATTTGGCTTTATGCAAAACTAGTAGGATAGGACTTGTTAGGTCAACCTTTGCAACTATACAGCAGATTATATCATTTTTATTATCCTCACCAAAAAGAACAAATATATTTGTAGAAGTGGTTGCTGTCATTTGTCCCTATAGTCCTGTGAGGAAGCTTGTGAAGTTGTGCAAAACAAGATGGGTGGAGTGTCTCAATTGCATTTTAGTTTTTATGTCTTTGTATTGTGTGATTATTTCCGTACTCGAGGAAATAGTTGGTAGCATACAGTGTGATACGGAAGTTATTTCAAAAGCAAATGCATTAGTTTCAGCAGCAAGCAAATTTAGTTTTATGTTCATGATGGCTATGCTGGAGTTTGTAAGTGCCATAATGCTCTTTGTCTCTAAGGTGCTGTAAGCTGAAGATTTAGACTTAGTTGAGTGCTGTCGGCATGTTAAGCTATGTTCTGATACTTTACTGCAGTCAAAACAAAATAATTTTGAGACAATTTTTCAGCCTATGAGCTTGCACAAGAGTTAAATGTGGCTCCAACTATTCCAAGGTACAGATAATGAGTCCATCAAGGTTTTTTATTGTGAGTCATTGTTTGAACCTTACTTTGCTTCACTTATTGAAGAATTTGATCAAAGATTTTTGTGCCATCAGGAGGCATCTTTCAAAAAATTGGAAGGCTTTCGCCAGCTAACAGCAAGTCATTAAAAATTGATGAATTTGTGAACGCTGTTGCTGTATACGAAGGATTTCACAGGGGTAGACGTGTGCTCAATTGTGAGTTAGTCCTTTGGAAACCGAAGTGGCTCGGAATGTCTGGGAAACCACCAACTGTTGCTTTGACTCTTGCGTCATGCAATGCAAAATTTTCCCCATACATTCAAAGGCTTTTGACGATTCTTCAGACATTACCAGTAACTACTGCTTCTGCTGAGAGAAGCTTTAGCTATCTTAAGCAATTAAAAACCTATCTGCAGAGCACAACAGGCAAGGAGCATCTGAATGGACTAGCTCACATGACCCTGAACCATGATATCCACGTCAATACTGACCAAGTTTTTGATTGATTTGCAGCCAAAAAAGACTGGCGGCTGTTACTGTGAGAGGTTAGGTTGTCTTTTGTTGCTCGTTTCTCTAAGTGCAGTTGATTCTGTTTTTTAAACTTTAATTGTGCTTCATCCTCTGTAAACATTGTTAATATCAACAGATTTCTTGCTTTCATGGCTGCTATATTAGATAGACTGAGGCCCTCACCCCTCCAAAACCATATTCTGGGTAATTGTCTTTCATATAATATTATTTTTTATTTATTTGGTTCTCTAAAACAAGGGTCCTATAGGCAAATACTAGGAATAATGCACTTTTTTTTATATTTTCTAAATTCTGCTGCTTTGTTCCAGTTCCAAAACATCCAATTGCCCAAAATAGAAACTCTCACTGCTTTCAACTTCTTTTTTCTAATTCTGACTTTGTTGGCAAAATTCTGACTTTGTTGGCAAAAATAGATCTTCTGCTTAAAATGAAGTCCAACAAAATTGTTTTCAGATTCACAACTTTGCTCAATCCTGATTTATAGTTTTAAAGATATGCAAATACATTTCCTAAATTTTGAAAATTAACATTGATATGGCTTAAAATACTACTCAAGTAACAGGAATTGCATTTTCAGAACTAAAGCCAGAGAAAAAGAATCTTCTAACTGAAAATTAAGAGAAAATGTTGTTTTGTCAAAATTTCAATGGAACTTGCACATCGACTATCTGACTTAAAAGGGGCCTCAGTTCTATATTCATTTTCTAACCTGAAGAGATTTGACATGTCAACCAATGTTTTAAAGTCTGTTTACTGCAGCTATGTTAGACCTTCTCTTGAGTACGCATGTCCAGCTTGACATCCAGGTTTGATGAAAGATCAATCAGATAGAATTGAGATGATACAAAAAAGAGCTGTAAAAATTATACTTGGATATAACTAATCAACACATGATGATGCACTAAAAAACTCAACTTTCCAGGGAAAATTTTACACTGGGGAAATGTGCCAGAATTCTTATACATAACTCTTTTATTTGTCTTACTTTCTCTTTGCCAAGTCAATTTTACATGTTGAGGGGAATTGTTGGGGGGAGGGGGTATTTTACTTTCTCTGGGGTATTTTTTTTTATATATTGCACATTTGTAATTTGTCAAAGCAATAATTTGTAATCTCTTTAAGCTTTCTCTTGGTTCTTCATTTCCATAAGAAAAATTTGTTTTTAAAATGAGTTTGAATTGTTTGGTATAATATACAGAATAAATCTAAGAAAAAAACTTCAAACTTCAATAAAAAAAAGGCTTCTTTATTTATTGTGTTGAGGTATTTTGACCATTTTTGGACAAAGATTGATGCTTTGTGTCACAAAATATAAGAAAATAACACTACTGTGGACTGTCAAGGTTGTGGAGAAAAAAAAATTGTTTGAGGTTAAAAACCTTGGATGTGTGCTTTCTTGGTAGTTTAAATTATTCCAAAGTGAGATAGGGATATCCTCAAATACTAAGGCTGACGCCTTTGTACCCTTTTGAGTAAACAAGGGAATTCCTAAAAAAAAACTCAGCTTTTAATGGGCAAATAAAGATTCCAGGGAAGGATTTCTGCCGATTGCTACTGCTTTTGGTTCATTTTTGTTGGTTAATGATTTTGAATCATTTTTAAGTGAAGTGTCATGTAGGCAAATTTCAGGATCCTCTAGAGGGAGAAGGAGATAAGTACTTCAAAATACCTTCCCAGGACATCTTTTAGCCTGTAGACCCATCCCTGAAAGTTTCATTTTCCTAACCTCACCCCTTTCCTGTAAAAGTAACTAAAGTAGAATTTTACCCCTTTTTTATGCTCTTTCCAAATATAATAATCATTTTTCTCAGAAATGAATTTTACCCCCACCTCTATATACCAATTCCATGTATATATAGGGGTGGGAGTAAAATTCATTTCCAACAAAAATGATTATTATATTTGGAGAGCATAAAAAAGGCATCAAGTGGTATATTCACTTTATTTGTAAGTCAATAATATGATTTGGTAAAAATTTACCAAATTTAATGGGATACCACCAGATGGCTAATTTGACAGTGAATATATATACAAATGTTTAAATTACCCAACCAGAATTTTCAGCCTAGGAGTCCAGCTGGACAAAAGGAAACATATTAAGAAGACAATTCTTACTCCATAATATATAGAATAATCCTAGTTAACACATTATGTAGGGGGAGAGCCTTTATCTTCACTTCATTGCTTGTTTTTTTCCAGGTTTTCTAAGAAATTCATGAATTTCTTAGAGCCTATATATTCACAGAATATATACCCCCACTCCCCTAATGTGTAAATGTATACCTAGAATTGCATCCTCAATCCAAATATATTATCCATTTACATCACAAATGAACTTTACTTCCATATTAGACATGTGGTGGATGACTAAATTTTATCCAAAATATAGACTGCCCCAAATTTACCCAGAGCCTTCAGTTTAACCTGAGAGAACAATGGATTTTGGATTCAGGATACAATTCTGGGTATATATTTGCACATTAATAGGATGGGGGTATGTACTCCATTAATATATAGGTTAACCATAGAAACAGCATACGCCTGCGGCTTTTATTTACTTATTAGACTAAATTTTGTCAGAAGAGGCCAACAACTATACATTTATTGAAGATACAAAGAACTAAGCGCTTACCATTTTTTTTTTAATAAAATGACAAGTTTTCAGCCAGCCGAAAGGCCGGGTGTCGTCTCTTTGGCTTAACTCCTGATTTAAAGAATGGCTTCCGGAAACTCTTAATGAAAATGATGGTAAAAGCAGGGTTGCTTTCAGCTCAATAATAAAATCACGATTTTTCTTCAAAAAAAAAAATCAGAAATTTCAAGAAAAATCGCGGAATACAGTTTTTTGGGTACTGGTGCATTGTATGGGCCTTTACAAGAAAATCAGTCACCAAAAACCTGCCAGACGGGTTAATTCAAGAAACCACTATAGAGTAATGCAATGCAAAGCGTGGTTTTCATTGCGTTTACGATTTTTAAATTGTTGTTTTTTGGGGGTTTAGGGGGGGGAAGGTACTTAGGTTAGGTTAGGTTACGTATTTAATTTAAACTATGCCCAACACCCACCCCCTCCCCTAATGTGTAAATATACAGTCCAAATTTGTTTCTAAACTATTATATATTCATCCTATTTTTTTTTATTTCATTAGCATTAACCAAACTTGACTTTTTGTAAAGGCCTATATAATGCCCAGTGCCGTTTTTAGGTTATATAACAAAGGGCTGCACAATGATGACGTAATAATTAAGGCGCGTAATTTGAAGTGCGGTGAAATGTGGTTTCCAGTTGTAACGAACAACTGATTGTCAATATTCCTAGCATTATTTCGACGTGAAAACGTACTGGTGGATTAGTAAAATCTACGACAGACATTTTAGGCCAAAACAATTCACCAAAGTTCCAAAAAAATGTCTCGACGCATTCGCGTTTCATCATTATTTGAATTTCCCACCCAAGAATTGACGTCACGCTTCGCGGCCATAATGCGCGTCCAGACTATCCGGAGAAACGGGACGGAAATCTGGAATAAGGGATAGTCGTCCAGACTTGGCGGTTTTTCAAAAACCTAGTGGTTTTTTCAAAAAATATCTGCACAAATTTATCAGCCATCCTCATCAATTCTGTTTTTCTGAGCCAAAATCTATAGAATACAAATCTAAACCCTCAGTTAGACAATTTACCTTTTTTCTATTCAAAACCATCTTAGACAACTATTTTTATTTATCACTTATCGTGTCTAATTGTTTCCTTTTTCTGGCATTCTCCAGAATAGTCCCCGAAGCCGCGCCACGCC
>JAQQPU010021355.1:472-14768 GCA_029168905.1 Artemia sp. Kazakhstan ARC1039 | reverse complement strand
AGGGTTTTAAGTTATGCCCTGAGGGCATATAAGAACGATGTTGGCACAATGCACTATGAATTATTTTTTTCCTTTAGAGCAGGGCACTTCATACGGAAGGGGTCGTCGTAGAAACTTTAAAAGGGGATCATCCGACTGGAAATTGAGAGTTCTAGTGCCCTTTTTAATAGTTGTAAGAGATTGGAGGGCAACTACCCCCCCCCACGCCCATCATTCTCCCAAACACATCCAATATAAATTTTGAGATAGCCGTTTAGTTCATCGTAGTTTATTTTCAGATAGAAAATATGTTTTTGACGAGGACACTCCCCCACAGCCCTCAGGGCAAGGGTTTTAAGTTATGCCCTGGGGCCATATAATGTTTTTATAGAAGGCGTTGTCGTAGGAACTTCGAAACAGGCTCATTCGATTGGAAAGTCGAAGGGCTAGTACCCTTTTTAATAGTCGAAAGTTATTGGAGGGCAACTAGCCCCCCCACGCCCATCATTCCCCCAAACATATCCAATCAAAATTTTGAGATAGCCATTTTGTTCAGCGTAGTTGATTTCCAGATTGAAAATATATTTTTGAGGAGGACACTCCCCCACAACCCTCAGGGCAAGGGTTTTAAGTTATGCCCTGGGGGCATATTAGGTTTTTATAGAAGGGGTTGTCATAGAAACTTCAAAACAGGCTCATTCGATTGGAAATTCGAAGGGCTAGTACCCCTTTTAATAGTCGAAAGTGATTGGAGGGCAACTAGCCCCCCTCCCCTCACACGCCCATCATTCCCCAAAACGCATCCAATCAAGATAAGTTATGCCCTGGGGGCATATGAGGTTTTTTAAAGAAGGCGTGGTCGTAGAAACTTCAAAAAAAGCTCATTCAATTGGAAATTCAAAGGGTTAGTGCCCTTTTTAGTGGTCAAAAGTGATTGGAGGATAACTAGCCCCCCCCCACGCCCATTATTCCCCCAAACACATCCAATAAAAATTTTGAAATAGCCATTTTCTTCAGTGTAGTTGATTTCCAGATAGAAAATATATTTTTGAGGAGGATACTGCCACACATCCCTCAGGGCAAGGATTATAAGTTATGCCCTGGGGGCATATAAGGTTTTTATTGAAATCTGTGTCGTAGAAACTTGAAAAGGGATCATTTAATTTGAAATTCAAAGGGATAGTACCCTTTTTAATAGTCGAAAGTGATTTGAGGGCAATTCACCCCCCTCTCACGCCCACCTTTTCCCCAAACACATCCAATCAAAATTTTTAGATAGCCATTTTATTCAAAGTAGCTGAAAGTTTTGGAAATTGGGTCTTTAAGGATGACAACCCACTCCCCCCACAGCCCTCAGGGCAAGCGTTGTAAGTTATGCCCTAGGGCATATAAAGTTTGTATTGGAAGCGTTGTCGTAGAAACTTCAAAAGGGCTCATTCAATTGGAAATTGAAAGGGCTAGTTCCTTTTTTAATAGGTGAAATTGATTGGATAGCGACTAACGCCCTTCTCACGCCCACCATTTTCCAAAACACATCCAATTAAAACTTTTAAATATCTATTTTGTTCAACGTGGTTGAACGTTCTGGATGTTAGGTCTCTTAGGATGATAACCCCCTCAGAGCCCTCAGTGCCAGGGTTTTAAGTTATACCCTGGGGCATATAAGGTTTATATTAAAAGTTGTTGTATAAATCATAGGCAGCACGATTGCGCTGCCTAAGTAAAGAACGGGGACATTCGAGAACGAGACAAGAAACGGGGACTAAGTAAAGAGGAGGACACTCCCCCACAACTCTCAGGGCAAGGGTTTTAAGTTATGCCCTGGGGGCACATAAGAACGATGTTGGAATAATGTATTATTTATTAATTTTTTCCTTTAGAGCAGGGCACTTCGTATCGAAGAAGTTGTCGTAGCAACTTCGAAAAGCGCTCATTCAATTGAAAATTGAAGTGGCTTGTGCCCTCTTTAATAGTCGAAAGAGATTGGAAGGCGACTAACACCCCTCTCACGCCCACCATTTCCCCAAACACATCCAATCAAAATTTTGAGATAGCCATGTTGTTTAACGTAGTTGAAAGTTCTGGAAATTCGGTCTTAGAGGATGACAACCACCCTAAAAGACCTTAAGGTAAGGGTTGTAATTTATGCTCTGGGGGTATATAGGGTGTTTATAGAAAGCGTTGTCGTTTCCAAAAGGGCTCATTCGATTGGAAATCGAAAGGCCTAGTGCCTTTTTTAACAGTCGAAAGTGTTTGGAAGGCTTGACATTTTTATCGTAAAGATTGAAGTGGGTATAATGTATTATTTTTTGTTGTTGTTGTTGTTTAGACCAGGGCACTTCGTATCGAAGGAGTTGTCGTGGGAACTTCGAAAAGCGCTCATTCGATTGAAAATAGAAAGGGCTGATGCCCTTTTAATAGTCAAAAGTGATTTGAGGGCATCTAATCCCCCTTCCACTCCCACCCTCCCATTTCTGCTCTTAAAATTTAACCAAATCAAAATAGCGTAAGTGTATCCAATCTATCAAAGAAAGTAAACAGGTTTTTTGCGAATGGTATCAAGTTTTCCATTTCAGTTCAACTAGAGGAGGTAAGAAACTAAATTGAACAGTACTATTTGTGTCCAGATTTTTAAACGGGTGTATGTTGTTAAAAATTGCTGAAAATTTTTCTGCAGCATACAAATAGCAGGCCAAACTATAAAGTCTTAAAAAACGAAAAGATTTAAAGTATTATTTTCTTTTTTCCTGAAAAGACTATGTCAATATAAAACGAACAGAAATTAATTAAAAAAAACTTTTTCCACAAAATAAGTTTTTCAAAATTGAAAAATTGAATCCATTCAAATAATTAACCCTAAGAATAATTTTTAAAGAAGCTATGGTACCATATTCACTCCTTCTAAAATTAATTAAAAAAACTTTTTCCACAAAATAAGTTTTTCAAAGAAAAGTAAAGAACTCCATTAAACCAAAAATGAGCAAAAATAAGATCAAATAATCTACCAAGCGGGAAACTACCACAAATCACCATCGATAAATAAATGAAACCCAAAAGGAACAGACATTACAATAATTAACCAAGTCAAACTCAAAACGAGCAGAAATTAACAGAAGCTGAGCGCAAAACCCCTATGCCTTCCCAAGGTGAGAACAAAATTTGCACTTTACTGAAAAAATACAAATGAATGTGCATTGTCAGTTTAATATACATATACTGATATTTAGTAATCAAAATGTTAATATTATTTGATTTATTAAAGTTATAAAAGTAAAAACATTTATATTTTTTCAGTAAAGTGCAAATTTTGTTCTGACCTTGGGAATGCATAGGGGTTTTGCGCCCAACTTATGTTAATTTCTGCTCGTTTTGAGTTTGACCCGGTTGAGTATTGTAATTTCTGTTCGTTTTGGGTTTCATTTATTTATCGATGCTAATTTGTGGTAGTTTCACGCTTGGTAGATTATTTGATTTTATTTTTGCTCATTTTTTGTTTAATGGAGTTCTTTACTTTTCTTTTAAAAACATATTTTGTGGAAAAAGTTTTTTTTAATTAATTTTAGAAGGAGTGAATATGGTACCATAGCTTCTTTAAAAATTATTCTTAGGGTTAATTATTTGAATGGATTCAATTTTTTCTGATTCATCACGGGAGATGCCAGGGTGCCAAACTGGACAAACATATTCAAGATGCGGGCGGACAAAGGAAGTATAGAACCTTAAAGAATGGGATGGGGGGACGTTAAATTTATTTAAGAGCTTAAGGAGAGATATGGACGCATTAGCTCTATGGACAATATCTTTCACGTGGATATCCCAATTTAAATTACAGGAAATTGTAACCCCAAGTAATTTAAAGGAATACACAGAAATACCTGGGGGGATAGGGTCGAGGAACAGGAGTGAGGCTTTAAGGAAACAAATTGGCATTATCATAGATTTAGAGGGGTTTAGTCTCATGTCTAACGGGTTTAGTCTCATGTCTAACTCCGCAGCGTCATCTGCCATATCACAGAGAATACTCATAGGGTTACTTAATAAGTTTCGGTAGCAGGTTTCAACAACTGTTAGGTCATCCACAAATTTCCATCTGTCTGGAAATTCCTTAGCGATACTATTTATCATGAAAAAAAAAGGAGGGGACCTAGGAGAGTACCTTGGGGTACTCCATTGTGTACAGGGAGGGGGCTGGAATAATAATTCTGATATTTGACTACCTGTGATCTTTTTGATAAAAAGAAGGCAACCGATTTAACCAGGAAAGAATCAATATTGCAATCAGTTGCAAGTTTCTCAACTAAAATATTGTGGTTAACAAGGTCAAAGGCTTTTTGAAGGTCAATGGAAATTAAGTTTAGCCAGCAATTAGGTTTTTCGAGAATTTTTCCAATTGAGTCAATAAGAAAAAAATTGTAATGGGAAGTAGGGGTGGATTTGAAGCTCCCGAATTGTCTCAGGTCAGTAAGAGGTAGGATTTTCCCCTTTAGCCAATCTGCGAGGAATCCTTCATGTAGCTTAGAGAAAATGGGAGTGAGTGAAATAGGACGAACACCTTCAAAACCAGGTTGTCCGTCTTTCTTTTTCAAGGGGGTTATGAAACTCAGTTTCCAAATTTGTGGATATTGGCCAGACTCAGTAATCTCATTGAAAATAACAGACAAGGGCTTTGAGAGAAAGTCACTGAAAGTACTATTAAGAGATAACGGGATATCAAAAGGGCAGACATTTATTTTTCGTAGTTTCTCAATTCTTCTTTCGATTTCAGACGGAGATATGGAGGGGAAAACAGGGGGGAGAACATCAGTAGGTAATTGATAAGACAATGCTGAAAGGCTCTGGAAGATGGAAGCCAGAAACTTGTTAAGATTATTAGCAGTAACTTCTGGGGATTCAGGTAGGTTGAAGTCAAACTGGTCTAGACTCCTACCACACAACTTTTTTTGCTTCGGAATACCATTTTTTTTTGGTTTATTGGTAAACAATTCTTTGACCTTATTCGTGTAGTAGGATCAGGCAGATTTACGTACTTCCTTTTTAATCACTTTTCTTAGTTTATTAGCTTCATCCAGTTTACCATTTCTGAAAAGATTCAATTTTTCCTAAATAGCGCTTTTATGGGTTCGTTAATGAATGGTTTGCCACTGGAGCACTTTTTAAATCTTTTTTCCGGGAAAGAAATTAGGGATTTATCATTTCGCTTTTTGTGAAAGGTAGTGACTTTTTCATCAAGATCGTGCAAATTATAAATATCAGACCAATTCTCAGTACTCAGCCACGTTCCAAAAGAAAGAAGGACAGCGTTTTGAAGGGGGCGAAAAGAGCCATAAGTTACTGAGAATGTGTGCTTGAAATTAAAAGAGGGGGACAGGAGGAGGAGAAAAATGTAACTCCCACCCAATGGAGGCAAAGCTTTGGGGGACTGTAAAAATTATTTAAATTAGTTAGAATGACATCTAGGGAGGTATTTCCCCTAGTTGTGGGTATTTTAACTGTTTGCTTAAATTTTAGAGAGGAGCAAATTGAATTCATCTTAAGTTGATTGGCATCATTAATCAGAAAAGTCCAGCATTTGGGTACTTAGAGATAACGAAATCAGCGCTGGTCTGCAACTGATGGAGAAATTTGCGTTTTGCATCAATATTTTGGTTTGGCGAGTAATAGAAGACAGCTATTGCAATGATGTTATAGGGGCGGGGGAGTATTTTGGGTCTAATACTTAGCCAAAGGACTTCATCGTACTCTGATAAATTAGGAACAGGAATAATTTTTGAGAAAAGGTTGCATTTACTAACAAACATGACACCACCTCCTTTTTTTTCAAGTGGGTGATCCAAAGGACGAAGCTTAATAAATTCTGAATAATTTGACAAACGAAGAGAACTTTGGTCATGAGACTGTACTTCTGTAACAGCTATAACGTCAAGTTGATTTAATTCTGGTAGCACCTTGAGTTCAGTACGTTTGTCGAAATTAAGGCTTTCGGCGTTAATGATTAAAAATTTGGAAATTTAAAACGACTGAGGAAACATGACTGTCGTTGAGTTTCAGTAATTCTTGGGGTTGGTTTTAAATTTGGGCTGTGGGATGGTGCGGATAATTTTTGGGGCGGAATATTTATTAGCGGATAATTTTTGCATATATTAACTCTCAAACAAGATACCAGAGTCCCATCGGTAGGGTACCCATAGATCGGATTTACTTTGGCAAAGGACGTGTGGAGGCCCGAGCCAGTCGACAACATTTTGGGTGCATGGAGCGGATAGGGTATGCAAGGGGGTTTGTAACTGGGAGGGATATGAATAAAAAGGGATTGTGGAAGGGTTTGGATGCAGTAATGTTTGCGATGGTGAATTGACTGGTCGTGTGTAAATTTCTGGGTTGGAGGGGCGTTTCGGAGAGAGGATACCTGGGACACTTTGCCTTGTATCGGATAGGGAGGTAGGTAACGAGGGGCATTTAATAAGGAAGGAATGGGATCCGTAGTGCTGTCAAAAAAATGGGGCTTTCCAGTGTGGAATCTCTGACTGGTAACAGCTGGGACTGCCCAAGATTGTGCACTTGGCTTTTGTTTGCAGATTGATTTTTTTTTTTTTTTTTTTTTTGCAAAAAGGATGGTCAAAATTACACTTTGCTTTAGTACACTTGCCAGTGAGGTAAAGACGACATAAATGCAGTAACGAGCAGTTCTTTTGGTCGCACTTGTTATATAACAAACGGGAACAAATTCTTTGACTAGCTTCCTTTTGTTTTTTGAGGCTATTGGTAATAGATCCGTGATTATAGGGACACTTCTGACCTAATTTGCAATTTCCTTGCTTAAAAAATTGCAATTTCTTATATCACTATTATCAGGAACACTTTTTTCCTGCAGCTTGCTTGGAGCAACATCATGTTCAAAATCACAATTATCTCCTAATTTACAAAAACCTGTCAACATTATATTAGCACATTTGCGAATATTAGCATGGAAGTCTTTATTATTAGGACGATTCATTTCCGTTCTTTCAAAACAAATACAGGCATCTTTAATTGAGTTCTTAAGGTCAGGATTGTAATTGGTTTGAAAAGAGGTGAGATTAAGGTCAGGTATTATCCGTGAACGTATATTTATTTCATTTGTAGCGGCTAAAGTTGATTGACTTAATCCTTTACTTCCTTCATTAATATTCATCGAGCTTGGGGACAATGAGCTTTTTTGATGTTGAGAGTCTAAGTCTAAAGTGTTATTCACCTCGTTTGGGATGGGATTATTTGTAGGTTGACCTCTCGAATCACTTCCATAAACTGACTAAAAATTTGTAATAAGCATTAACACATCTTTTACATTTTCTTTTAAAGTCAATATTTTTGAAAATCTAGTTGTAAGGACGGGGCTGCTGTAACGCTGTCTGTTTGAAAATGTTTATCACTGCTGCATTCAGTGGTTTGGCACGATACGTGCGTTGAGCCTTCGGGAAGAACTTCAAAAACTTGGCGCTGGGCGGGGCAAGAGAAATTCTAGGACCGATTGAAACTAGACCCAGCCTCCTGAGGCACGCTTGATTTTTCTGTTAAAAAAGAGAGCTGGCTCTGTGGAGGGTCAAGAAAAGGAGTAGGACTGCTGAGGTCACTTAGGATGCTAAGCATTCTTTTTCTTTCAACTGGGTTACGAGGCGTTCGAGGGAAGCCAGAATGGGGTACAGAAAGACCAGGAGAAGGACCAAGGTTTACCTTGGATTTAGTAGAGCAATCAAGGCATATCCAGGAGTTACTCCAATTAATTAATTCTATCCTGGCACACTTTTAGGCCCCTGCTTGGAACCAAGAGTCACAATTGGCACATTGAATTGAGTTAGATGTAACTCGAAGTCTGCATTCTGGACAATATTGTTTTTGTTTTGCCATTTGGTTATGCAAAGGTCAGCAATCATGGGATGCACAATAGCTTTGAACTTAGAGAGATGTTGACAGGTTGAACTCTGACTGATGAAATGAGGTTAGCAGCTGGTTTCATATTAAATCAGGTGTTAAGCAGGGTTGTGTTCTATCCCTCTTTATATGGATCATTTTGATGGTCTTAAGTCACAAGTTTGTCTTTGTCACAGGAAAGGCAATGGGAGAACACGGAATCAAATGGTAAGGAAAATTTTTCCTTGACTTAGATTATACTGATGATTTCATCCTAAATGAAAGTGTGAGTAAAATGAATGATTTTTTAGAGGTTTTAGAGTTCAGGAGGCTAGAAAATATTTGAAAATTAATGTTAAGAAGACTAAGCCGCTAAGGCTAGGAACAAATGAAGATGAAAAGGTGACGTTGGGTAACGAAAAGATTGATCAGGTGGACAGCTTCACTTAACTTGGTAGTATTATTAGTAAAGACGGTGGGAGCAGTGAAGATGTTAAAAGTAGAGTAGCCAAGGTTCAAAGTGTTGTTGTTTTTCATAGTTCAAGAAAGCTTAGAAGAATAAGAAGATAAGTCTGCAAACCAAGATCAAAATATTGTAAGCTACAGTGATGACAGTAGGCAAATATTATTCTGAAGCATGGACGCTCCAAAAAGAGGATGAAGATTTGCTAAATGTCTTCCAGAGAAATTGCCTGTGGATTATTCTAGGTATTTGGCTATCTGACCGTATTTCTAACAGTAGGCTGTACGAAAAATGTGGTTCAATCCCGCTTTGTAGGGCTATAAAGAGAAAAAGGTCGAGATAGCCCGGGCACGTTCTGCAGATGAAGGATGACAGATTGCCGAAGATTGTCCTTTTTGGCCAAATGTCTAGGACTAAACGAAAAGCAGATCGTCCGTGGTTGGGGTTGCAGGAAGTCATAAAAAAATATTTAAGGAAAATCGGTGCTTCTTGTGAGGGTGTAAACAGAGAGGCTTTGAATAATTTGGGATGGAGGAGGAGTTCACGTTGTTTTGTTGGCCTCAGGTGGCATGGTGCTGTGGTGAGTTGTAAGTAGTTAGTAGTAATAGTATTGGCCCCTCATATCAATTAATAATGTAAATACTTATGGAGCCGAACGGAGACTAAGAAACGCTCCAAAAGACCCTCTCGTAAAAAAGAGCTGAAAAGCCTTTTGCTTGATTTTTGTTGTGCGTTTGATCATTCCAAGATTACTTACCCGAAAAGCCTCAATTATTTATCCTTAGCCTTAGATACGAGATTGTTATATTTATTGGTAACCTGATCTCTTACCTTAAATAATACATGAGAAGGTACTTTTTTAATTGCCTACCCCTTTTTACTTGAAAGAACATTGAAGAATTTTTTTTTGCATTTAATTGGAATTTTCAGACTTGACCAGACAGTAATATATACATAAACAATGAAAATTACAGGAAAAAACATGAATTAACGCAAATAGTAAAACAGTGCTAGATTAATTTTGAAAATACTGCTATTTATTTCCAACAAAAATAAAATTTGTGTTCTCACAGTAATTATTATTGACCCACTATTGTTTATAAGCAAATCTGTTCTCACGATTGGTGATCAGCATTAACATTGCCCATCAATATTTTTTGCCAGAAAACTCCCTTAGCGACCAACAAAGATTTTGTTTACTAGCATTGTGGATGAAAACGACGCACAACATAAATAGCTTTTTGGCCAGATTTAAATAGGAAAATTCAAGGAGGAATATCATGGGGAAATTTTTTATTGTTCTTACAATTTTAGACGAGAAAAAAACAGTTACTCTGCCGTAAAGGCTGCTATATTTATTATTAGCTTCATCTCTTACCTAAAATAAGACATGAGGAAGTATTTTATTTAAAACTTACAACCTATTTTCCGTCCAAGGGCACTGAAAAATTTATTTGTATGCAACCGGAATTTTTAGAATTTGCTCAAACACTAAAAAGGTGTGTAAACAGTGAATATTAGAGGTGTATAGATGAGCTTAACCGAAAACAGTAAAACGTCATTCAATTAATTTTGAAAATATTGGCGTTTATTTCCAACAATAATAAAGATGTGTATTCTCACATTATTGTTACTCCACAATTGTTGATAAGCAGATCTTTCTCGTGACTGTTGATGAACAATCTGCTCGCCAGAAAAGGCCTTTAGTTTTTCCGTATGCAATGGCGGTAGATGATATTTGAAACGCTTGTTATTAAAGTTAGGCAGCGCACCCTATATTTTTCTCTCTAGAAGTGACCTGAGGGTTAGATTGGCCAGATAGAAAAATTGGCGAGGAGTCTGTAAAATCACAAGGTAAATAAGTAGGCCTCGCTTAGGTATGTGTGAGCCCTCTCTGGACAAGAAATGCAACAATACAAAATTGTGTCTGTTATCTTCTATTCTTGAGATCTATGATTTGGGGTCCAAGAGAAGCTACACCAAACAGTGAGGTTAATAATAGGCCTAGGCTAAATGTATTTTTTTTCAGCCTTTCTAGGCAAATTTAGGTAAATATTACCCCAAATCATATTATTGAGTAACAACTAAAGTGAATATACCATTTGATGCCTTTTTTATGCTGATTATGAATATAATAATCATTTCTATCAGAAATGAATTTTAACTGCCCCCCCCCCTATATATGCCAATTCAGGGTAGCCTATATATTTCTACATTAGGGGGGGGTCAAGTTTAAACTTACCTCCCATGTACATCAGAAATAAAATTTCCCCCCACCCCCTAATGTAGAAATAGCCTATATACCCTGAATTGGCATATATAGGGGGGGGGGGGCTAAAATTCATTTCCAATAGAAATTATTATTATATTTGTAACCAGCATAAAAAAAGGCATCAAATGGTATATTCACTTCAGATGTTACTCAATAGGCTAATATGAATTGGTAAATATTTACCCAAATTTGAGCTATAGCAAAGGATTAAAACAGATTACAAAAAAATTTGATTCCTTATTTGGTAAAGGTGGAGATCTTTTGGTTACTGAGCTTTAAATTAGGTGAACATACCATTTGATGCCCTTTTTTATGCTCTTTCCAAATATACTAATTGCTTCACTCAGTAATTCAATCTTAAGCCCTTCATGGACCAAGTAAAATTCTACTTTAGTTACTTTTGGCTATCTTGGAAATGGCTTAGGTTAGGAGAATAAAACTTTCAGGGATAGGTCTACAGGCTAAAGTATGGGTAAAGTTCTACCAAATCATATTATTGAGTTAGGACAAAAATGAATACACCATTCAATGCCTTTTTTATGCTCATTACAAATATAATAATCATTTCTATCGGAAATGAATTTCAGCCCCCCCCCTATATATGCCAATTCAGGGTTAGGTTAGGTATATATAGGGGGGGGGGGCTGAAATTCATTACCTTAAATCACAGCTTGGAGTGAAATAAGGACTTTCGATCCTGTTGAATCACTCCTTATGATGACTGTTGTAGTTGGTTAAGTTCAGGTGGAAGATTCTGGTGCTTCCCAGTCAAACTTCCATGGTGTATCTTTCCACTCAGCATCCAGATGGCATTTGAAAGCATCTGTTGATTCAGCAGCAACAGTGTCCTCCTTGAGGTTATTCCAGAGGTTCTCAATCCGATTCGAGAAGAAATTGCATCTTGCTCCAGTTGTAGCGTGATGTTTGCGGATTCGTCTAAGGTGTCCTCGTGTTTTGTGGGAGGTGTTGATCTCCAGGATCTCATTTTCTCGATTGGTTGAGAGGAGTTTGTGCGCCTGGATCATGTCTCCACGTTTCCGTCTGTATACTAAGGAGGGGAGGTTGAGTTCTTTCAGCCGTTCACTGTATGTCTTGTTTTCCATGCCGACAATCATCTTAGTGGCCCTTCATTGGATTTGCTCAAGAACTGCCTTGTCATTTTTGAATCGAGGGGTGGCCAGTATAGTCCCCACCTCCAGTCTAGGTCTTACTAATCCTTTGTAGAGTTTGGTGATTACGTGTTTACTCCTACTGGTGATGCTGTGTTTGATGATGCCTAGGGCTCTACTAGCATTGGCTGAGATTTTTTGTGAGTGGGAGCTGAATTTCAACTGGGAGTCAACAATGACGCCAAGGTCACTCTCCTCCTGGACAGGCTCAATTGTGTGGTGACTTCCAGAATTTTGGGTCATGAGGTACTGATGTTTGGGGTTTTTGTGTCCAAAGTGTATGACCTTGCATTTTTCTGTGTTGAATTCCAGCAGCCATCTTTTGACCCAGGAGCACATGTGGTTGAGATCAGTTTGGAGGGATTGGATGGAAGAAGAGGTGTTGGCAGGACCTATGAGTTTCGAATCATCTGCATATAGGGTGGTTTTGTTGCTGGTGATGAGGGGTAGCTCATTTATGTAGATGTTAAACAGGGTGGGGCCCAGGACGCTACCCTGGGGAACCCCACTAGTGACTTTGATTTCGTCAGAAAGGACATGGCTATTTGGTCCAGTTATCACTTTCACTTGCTGTGTTCTGTCCCTCAGAAAGTCCTCTGTCCAACTGACCACTTGTGGACTAACAGATAGAGTAAGTAGCCTGTGAATGAGGTATTGGTGACAAACCTTGTCAAATGCTTTGGCTAGGTCTAACAATATTATATCCACAGGTAATCCTCTCTCTAGTAGGTCAGTTACAAGACTATATGACTCAAGAAGGTTTGTGTCCACCAATCTCTTTGAGCGAAAACCATGCTGACTACTGCTGATAAGTGAGTTGGCCTCAAGATGGTTAATGATATGCTTCTTTATGATTCTCTCCATGACCTTGCATGCCACACATGTAAAGCTGATAGGTCTGTAGTTTGCTGCAGAAGTTTTGCTACCCTTCTTGTGAATTGGGATGACTATTCCCTTCTTCCAGTCCCCAGGAAGCTTTCCTTGTGCAAGCGACAGATTGAATAGTTTTACCAGTGGGGCTGATATTGCAGGGCTTAATTCCTTCATCAGTCATGGGCTGAGACCATCAGGTCTGGTCGATTTATTGGGATCGAGGTCCTTAAGCTGTTTGGTTACTTCTTCGATTGTGACTGGTGAGTGTACCATCAGGAAGGGAGTGTGAGCCTGTTCTGCTGGTGGGGGGGGTTGATTGGGGGTCATCCATGGAGAACACTGAGGCAAACTGCTGATTAAGCAGGTTTGCTTTTTCAGAGGGGCAAGAGGATAAAGAGTTGTTGCTTACCAGGTCTGGTACAGTGTGTCTGCCTGGCTTCTTATGGGAGATGTATTTCCAGAATAATTTTGGGTTTTCCTTGACGTTTTTGGCCAGTCGTTCTTTGTAGTTTGAGGTCAGTTTTCTAGTTTCTTTTCTGAGGAGGTTCCTTGCAGTTTTGTACTGCTCGTACAAAGCTGTAGTCTTTTGTTTCATGTACTTCTCCCAAAGTTTTTTCTTCCTGTTGCATAGTTTCTTGATTTTTGGGGTGAGGAAAGGTAGAGTTTTGGGTTTCTTTTTCCATGTTATGCTGGTGTGTTTGGCTTGGCTCTCTAGTAAGGTCTTTTTTAGAGTTAGCCATGAGGCTTTGACATCTTCTGATATAAGTGTTTCCAGGTTAGCATCTAACAGCTCTTCCACCATCATCTTGTAATTTGTAAAGGATTGCTTGGTATATTTTGATGGTTTGGAGTTGAGTTGAATAGATGAGAGAACTGGCATGTGGTCACTTGAGCCAATTGGACTGAGAGTGTGTGTGTTGATCACCTTTTCTGGGTCATTTGTTATGACTAGGTCCAGTATGGAGGGATTTTGTCCTGGGCGCATTCTTGTGGGCATAGTTACTGTTTGGTACAGAAAGTTGTCGGAGAGGGCTTGTACTAATGGGTTTTGTTCAAGGCTTGACTTGGTCATACCTTGGCCATCTACCCAAGACACGTTTGGGAGGTTGAAGTCCCCTGTCATGAGCAGGGTTGCCTTTGGGTAATTGCATAGTATGAATTTGCGTCATTTCAGCAATTGCTGTTTCAGAGGACAGCTGACAAGGGCTGCTGGGGCTCCTGTAAATTGAGCTTAGGACAAACATTTCGTTAGGTAGGGACAGGGAGACCCATGTAGCTTCAACCCAAGGTAAGTAATAATTTGGGACAGAAATTTCTTTTACCTGGAATTCCTTGGAAGCTAGAACAGCCACTCCTCTTCTGCAGTTTGAATCAGACAGATTGCTGAAGATGTTGTATCCAGAGGGGCAGATTGAGTCTTCTGTCATTTGAAATCTTGAGTTCTTGGGGCAAATTTCTGTCAGAGTTGCAATGTCTATCTGACTTAGTTGGAGCACTGTTGCCAGTTCCGGCATCTTGTTGGTAATAACATCAACATTTGCCGTCATAATGTTCACAAGTTTTTGGGTGTGTCTGGGCGAGTTAATCATTTCTGATAGAAATGATTATTATATTTGTAATCAGCATAAAAAAAGGCATCGAATGGTGTATTTA
>JAQQPU010021354.1:0-14768 GCA_029168905.1 Artemia sp. Kazakhstan ARC1039 | reverse complement strand
GGTGTTAGCCAATTCTTCGATGTAAGTTTCTTTTATATAATTAAATAGTTTCTATATAATAAATTAAGATATTTTTCCGTTCAAATAGTTTTGATAGATGTTGTATTTCAAAAGTATAAGAGCCATATTTGTACATGAAAATCTATAAAGAAATAAAGGACTCGGAAACACGATAATTTAACAGGAAAAAATCTAATGAAAATTAACTATATATCAACCTTCTTTGTAGACTAATATCCGATAGCCGGTCAATGGCATACTTACTTGTTTAAACTTACACAATAGACTGTTATTATTCATAATTGTCTCGTATAATCTTAGAATTTAAAACCAGTCAAGTGCCAAAAAATTTTCCCCTAGTCTCTGAATAGACTGGTAACCTCGTCTCTTATTCATTAGACCTTAAAAAGAGGAAAATTGTTTCCGCAATGTAAACTAGTAGCAGATATCAGGGCTAATAAAAATACTTTAAATAAACGGAAACATATAAATGTGGAGGAGGGAGGTGGGGTACATCCAGCTTATTAAGAATAAAATTATCAGTAAAATTAAAACACAATTTTTATTTAAGGAAATTTCTAAAAAAACCTTTGCCGAAGAAGGCAAAATTAAGAGCTTCCGCTCATAGCAGTAAGATGGTGACACCTCCAACAACCACAAGAGCAAGTGTGATAGTATATACTAGCCCTAGCAGACATGAACTTATCAGACATGAACTTATCACTTAAAATGATTAGTATTGGAATTTATATAATTCAATTTAAAGACGATTTACGATTCTTCTTGAAAACGGAGAATGTATCAGACATCAGTAAAAAAGCAGCACGTTTTTTACTAGTGCGATGTCCGATAAGTTTTTTTTCCCGTTTGAGTTTTATTTATAAGAATCTTGTTCAAAAATACTTTCTATAGCCTGAGCAACTTCAACACCTCTTTTTGTCCGCAATAGAATAGCATATGCATAGCGACTAAAGACACTGATTGCAAGTAGAATGTATTTGTAGGGTATATTGTGACGTCTTTGAATCTCATCTAGAGTTAAAAGATCTGCTTGCATTATATGCAGCGGGAAAAAAGTTTTAATTTGTTGATAATGATTGCCACGAACCCTATGATTTCGACTTGGTTCATTCCAAGAACCATCGAGAGTGTAACTTGGTTCATTTTGTAGATACTCTTTTGCACTTTTTAAAGTGTAACCACTGACGACTTTAGAAAGTGTTGTGGGGGAACTTGGACTTCCCACTTCCCCAATTTTCATAAACATGTCTCAAAACTTCAACCATTATGAACGCAAGCACGTAGTGTAATGTCTTCTACCCTTTGGCATACTAGAAGATGGTGGTGAAGGTGGCGATGGGTTGGTATCAATACGTCTTTGATTTTTTCAAGCAGTAAGGATAGGTGTCATCAAAACAATGTTTCTACTGCTGCTGCTGCTACAGCTAGTATCTTCCAAGATAGATTTAAAATCATCTTCTTCTTCCTTTTTCTAAATGGTGTTGTTGTTGTTGATGGAGGACTGACACTATGTTCCTTTAATTTCTTTAGAATGTGCTTATTGGTCATAAGACTTTTCGGGAAGTTTAATGTATTTAAAAGTTGTATAGATGATTGTCAAATGATAAAAGTCCTTTACGATCTGTAACCATATCATAAATTAAATCAAGTAGATTATAACTTTTTCCTTGAATTATAATTCATTTCCCAGTGCTATCGACTTGAACAGGGTAATCTTGACGAGCATCACTTTCCAACATGAAATATGTTAAAACATTCAACATGAGATATGAAAAAATTCAAAGTGATCTGATAGTGAATTTGTTAATCCACATGAGAAAAAACGTATTTTTGAAATATAATATAATGCTCTATCATATTCAAAGTCCAATAAAGGCTGCATTGGCCTAAAGATTGATAAGAACTATTCGACTTTTAATTTCGAGATATTGTACATTGAAAAATGCTGCTGCTTTCAATCAAGATCTAGGTAAAATCATACAAATTTATAATCAACAAACCCATTGATCTCTGTCCAACGTTAGCCATCAGGAAGTTCATCACAGTGAAAATATATTTGACACTTTTTAAGTAATATTCCAGTGAAAAGTTTGTGAAGAAAAAATTCAATGTTGGTGATACTGTTAGAATTAATAGAATAAGTAACACTCTTCGTTACACATCGCAATAACTTAAATTTGTCAGTTTTTTTGTCGTAGTAATGTTCGTATTCTTGTTTTCCTGTAGTTGAGTTTTCTTTGGACATTTTGTTGTAATTTTTTTTCTTTTCTTGTACTCCATTTACAGCATTTTGTATGTTTAAAAATGAACATAAAATAATAACAATAACTATTACAAAGTTCGTTCATCAATGTCGGGCTATGGTCTTGGCAGTTGGTTTGCTAAGCTGTTTCGCTCTGCATGACCCTTAGCTAAAAATATATTGTACCGGCTACGACAGATTTTGCATCATGTACACTACACAATTGGGGCTCTGGCAAGGATTTTAAGAAAATTGTTTTGAAAAATCTTAGGTCCAGTGCAGGAACCCTTGGCGAGCAATTGAAATCTCGACAAAATGGAAAAGGTTTAAAAAGGTTGAGAAACAGTGCATGACTTATCAATCTCAACAAAGGTCAGAAACGAAACACATCACTCTTGTCAAAAAAAAACAAAGAAAAAGAAGAAACCCAGGAAGAAAATTGTTAGATCAAAACAGGATTTACTTTTCCTAGACTGAACAATGGCATATCGACCTCATAAGGATTCCCATCCTTCAATCACTTCATCTTTAAATCTATTCAATGCAGAAAATGTTGATGTCAGTGTAAAACATGGTTATTATGAACAATTCTATCTACAACAACCGCTCTCTGATAATATCCACTTTCAAATTTATTTCAATGAAGACTACTTTATGGATATGTCTTCAACATTTATAGATTTACATGTGATAGTCAAGAAATCCGAAAATACAATGCCAATTCTTGGCGATGGAATATCCTATGAAAATTGTATATTGCATAATTTATTTCTACAAATCAGTGTCTAAATAAACAGAACACTGGTGAGCACTAGCAAAAATCTCTCAAATTATACGAGCTATATACAGTTCAGGTTGATGACACCAAAGCCATACAAGGAATTGAGGGATTCATCCAATGGATATGGATATATTACATATACTGATGGTACAGGTGCACTTAAAAATGTGACAACTAGTGAATTACATCTAGTTGGGAAAATAAATCATGAGATATTTAATATGCCCCAATGGCTACAATCAAATATTAAAGTTGAAATAAAATTTACGCTTGCTCCATTCAATTTCATTTTACAAAAGGAACTTCCTGCCAATCCTGATGTAACACTGTCTCTTTCACCTCGGCAATTCTCCATGTATGATAGCAGCAGGTTATGAGTTCTGCTGCTTTGGCAGTGGAAAAACTCAGAGCTAGTGCAAATAATATTAAACTAATATTAAACTAATAGTGTTCCTCATACAATCACCAATTAGCCTCATATTCCCACGGGCTCACGCACCTTCACCGACTCATCATTTATCAATGGTGAAATTCCGTCCTAATTGGAATTGGCATTTTTAAAAACTGCTACTGCAATAGGATCGTGGACAGGTTGCCTACATAAATCTGTAATGTTTGGACTTTCATCTCTTGTGTGTAAAGTAAATGGAATCACACTCTACAATCTATCTTTTGATCAATCCTACAGGACACTGCATAATTTGCCAATGCAATCCCTAGATCGAGACTTGAATTTTTTCAAAATCTAGGGGGGGGGGGCAATTTTTATTGTAACTTTTTCCAATGGAAAACACAAGATATTTTTTTTAGAATCTTGAATGAGGTTAAAATTTTGGGGGCCGAAGCCACTCTTCTCATGCGTGAAGAAACTAGGCCAGGTTCATGCAATCTCTTCTGGTTTTGAATAATAGTTTTCCAACTGCTTTCAATAAAGTTGTTGATGTGCGGATTGTAGAATGTATATGATAGGCCAAGAGGATCAAAAAATTCAATATTCGTCCATGTTTGAAAGATCCACAGCCAATGACCTGTCTTTAGACTCGATGGACTACTATTAATAATGATAAAGGTATTGGTTACACTTTGAATTTTTTCAAGGAAATCCGATGGTATACAATAGGATTTGTATTTGGATATATATGGATCCATATTAAATACGCTAATTGTTTTACTGGTGTTCACGGTGCGAGGTTTAGTAGAACACTGCCTTCGGGAGTGATTTCCCAATAGGTTTCTAATTGATTTAACGAGATTAATGCAATACTAATACTCTCAGCTAATGTCTCGGCAAATGTGCACTCTAAAGATACACTCCTCAATCGTACAATACTCATATCTTGAGTGCCAGACAAGTTCAGTACAATGATACCATACGTTTTAGCAGACACTTCTTGGGTTATACCATTTTCAAATAGTTGTGTCACTATGATCTAACGACTAAAAGCTGTGGTTTTCATGCACTACTATATTTCGTTTTCAGATGTCTTAGTTACTCTTATAATCAATTTCTCAACATTCACGTAGACAGAACTCTCATACCTGTATAATATTGATTTTAGTGCCCTACGAGTAAAATGTTTTAAAAATGTATGTAAATTTATTTATTAATAAAAAATAATGTATATAAATAACAATGACTTTTTTTACTCTTTAGATTCCTTCTTCTTGCGTGTACAGGCAAGAGCCGAGAACAACTAATCATGGTAGATCATTTGAATTCACTGTATATTGATCTTGATTGGCTGCAAAGTCAGGGTCTCATTTTCTACAGTACTATGTAACTTCACTCTTATTGTATTTCTTTGTATAGTCAATGATAATATTTTCATTCATACTGTAAAATTCACGTGTTTCATTTTGCCTATTTGAAGCAATATCACATACAGTATTTTCAAATGGTGAAACACATTCTGTAACAGCTAAGTAAAAATCAGTAGGTTTATAGTCATAATGGCCAGTATCTTCACAACGAGGGCGTAGAAACCAAATTGTCTAGTTACTCCCGCAGTTGAATCGTAGACCTGTTTCTTCCTCCCAAAATAATTTAAAACAACGACGATACCAGTCTCTTAGAAATAAACTAAAATCTCGTTTAGGGTTCTTTCCAATCATACCAGGACGGGTATTCTCCCAGTGATCACATTTATGATAGTGAAAATTGGAGCAAAAATGTCCTCTAGTGTAAGAGCCACAAATCTCTTCAAGACAAGAATTACAGTCTTTAATTTGTACAGCATATCCTCTATGTAATTTACATTGATTGCATAATCTACGCTAAGCATCATACTGGTCACAATTGTACAATTCTCATATGATGACAATTCTCATACGAGCTGCCAAGGGTACACAAATAAAGTGGACATGTATAGAACATTTTTCCAGTGTTAACTCTCTCACAGATAAAATGAAACTGATCTAAGATCGATAAATTAAGAGAGAGAGGTGCAATTGTATGATGTTACAAAACCTGTTTGAACAGGATCTTATCGATTTATTGTTCACATCTACATAGAATCTTAAATTTCTAAGGCAGTGTATTTAAAAGTAAATCCACAATATCATTTTGCTTTGTTTCAATTAACATATCAATAAATTTAGTAAAGACATTTGAGTCACATCGTAAAAATTGCATACAATAGTCTAATGATGGAGAATCATTTCTCATTATATCGTCAAGTATTCTTTGAGAAAATATTTTCCTCTGAGGAGATAACTCCAGAAAATCATCATCTAGAATCAAACATTTTTCCATAATCAGAAGATTCATTATAATTCTCTCTTTCTCAAATTCATTCATTTTTCAATCCAAACACTCTCACAGCTAGCTTCAGGCTAACCAGGATTCTTTCTACTTCAAGAATATTCGCTTCCCTACTTAAAAATATAACAAGAAAAAAAGAGAATATTTTCGATTTCAAAACATTTTTATTATGTGTATAATTACAACAATAATACATATACTATACATACAATTACTGATACAACTTATTCTCCTCAATATGTTTCACTGTTGCATTTAAAGCAGCTTGAAGTCTATGTATATGCACTATATCAACTTTCACTGCAAAGCATAATTGTTCCTACAATTTAAATTTACTCAATGGTATCCCATATCTTGCATACACATCATCCCATTCAAGGCTTAGTCGAGATACTGTTGTAATTTCTGTTGTAATTTCTCGTCATTGTATCATTGCTGCTGCTGCTACCAATATCAACTTCTAATAGTGTAAACATACCACTCATTATTTCAAATATATATCTTGTCAAATAAACGAGTATAATTAAACTGTTCTCTCTGAATTCTATTCTCCTACTAATATGAACTATATTGAAATTCCTTCCTTATATCAGTTCTGGTTTCTATGAGCGGTTGTTAGGGCCTCTTGGTTGTTTTTAGTCCACCATATTTGGAGTCCCGTTAGTAACATGAGTAGATTTATCGTCATAGGCTATTTTTACTCTCCCATATTTGGTGCACCGTTCACCTGTAAATGTATTCATGGTCGGGATATACGGTGGTGGTGGTGTTCTTGTCACTTTATACAATGTATCCTCAGTATTACATACCCTTTTACTACTTACATTCCCACGATGATTTATATTCAAGTGTTACTAAGCATGCTAATTACAAGGCTAATACTGCAGTCTTGAATTCCAAATTCAAAAACTTGTAAGTATATAATTCATGGAGTGGTGGTTGATTTTCCCAAAGTTCCTATTTAAGGGCTTAGAAGCCACTAATCAAAATATGCTACAATTGCAATATGAGAACTCTAAAATAAAACCCAGAAGGTAGACTTTTATTTTTAATGATGACTTCCAAGCTCCAGAAAAGTTTATTTCTAAGGATTTCGGAGCTTTTTGATTACAGACCAGAGGCGAAGACGGAAGTCAAAAATCAAAACACGGTTAGTCAACATTCTGAAAATAATATTAGGTTTTCACCAAAATTGATGTTTATGAGTTTTTGAAGTGACTTATTTTAAATATGACAAGAGACTAAAAAAATTAAACATACTATGCAGTGTACATATTTCCCAATTTACTTGCAATTTCTACCATACGCCGTGTCATGAAACAAAGATATGTGGCCAATATGTGACATACATGTGGCAAATTCAACATACGGCTAGTATTGAAAGACCAAAGTCAACAATCAAAACTGACCGTAGATTTCTGACGAATGATGTTTGGTTCCTGTTAAATTATGTATTTAATGGTTTTGAAGTCAAATTGCTTTGAACACTTGTTTAATGACCTCACAAATAAGAAACAAATGTTTAAGACAATCAAAGAAATGCTATTGTCGGATAGAACAGATGAAACCGTGTCAATATTGCAGTAAAAATTTAACTGTCAACAATCAATCGAACAGTTAATATTAAGACACAGTCGTCAACAATCAAACACTGACGTCGCGAATGATGTTTGATTTCTGTTAAATTACGTATTTAAAGGTTTTGAAGTCAAATTGTTTCGAGCACTTTATTGACTTTAAGAGCACGAAACAAATAATTAAGAGAATTAAGAAATGCTAAGTAGAAGGTAGAATGTCAGGTAGAACAGACAAAATCGGGTCAATATTGAGCAGGCAACAGTCAATCGAACAGTCAATATTATAACACAGAAGTCAACAATCAAACACTGACAGTAGATATCTCACGAATGATGTTTGACTTCTGTTAAAGTTTCAAACAGTTTGTGGTAACGAACTGTACGTAAGGAGCGTACACAAAAATCGGACATGGTTACACAATAGCAACAGAAACTCTAAATAATCATCCAAGCGTAAAACTACCACAAATCACTATCAATAAATAAATAAAACTCAAAACAAACAGAAATTACAATAAATAGCCGAATCAAACCCAAAACGAGCAAAAATTTACATGAATAGGGCTGATAACCCCCATGCCTTTTCAGATCAGAACCTAATTTGTGCTGTATTCCTTAAAGTTTTGATAATTCTTTATTTATGAAAGTAAAAAAAAGTGAAAACATTTAAAACGTATTTTGTTTTCAGTAAAGCGCAAATTATGTTCTTAGAGAAGGCATGGGAGTTATCAGCCCTACTCATGACAACTTTTGCTCGTTTTGAGTTTGACTACGCAATAATAATCTTCAACATTTCATTTTAGTTCTTAACACCTCCATTATTGTTCCTGTTAAAGGTCTAAGGCAATTTTCAGGGAGGCAGTTGAAATTAAGAACATACACAAAAAAGTCACCCTTAATAGAGATACCAGTAGAACTTATCTAAACTTCATTATAATGAACTTCCAAATTTCAATCCATCATCTAATTTTTATTCAACAATGCTATTTCCCGACTTATTTATGATAGTACCATACATGATAAGCGATTAGCGTTTAAAAAAGCTTTCCAAAAATGACTTCTCTAGCTTGAATAGCCACTCAATGTTTGATGCTTTTATTTGGTTACCCTTTCACCCTTGTTACCCTTGTATAGCTAAAGAGAAATATCTCTCACGAGAGATGAAGGCCGAGAATCTGAAGAAGTTCAAGGATGAAGTGAGTGTGCTGTCTTGGCAAGAAGTGATGGATATTAATGATGATCCGTCTCGAGCATTTGCTAAATTTATGGATATTCTTGGTCCAATCTATGATAGGTGCTGTCTTGTTATTGAGATCCAGAAAAGAAAGAGAACCCCCCGTAAGCCATGGATTACCGATGAAATTACTGACCTAATGCAAGTGAGGGATGACCTGTTTAAGGCATACCTGAATTGTGAGTCTGATAGTAGTTGGGAAGCATTTCGTAAGGTTCGAAATAAAGTAAATTCCCTTCACAGAACTCCAATGAAACAGTTTTATTCTGATAAGTTTGAACAACACAAAGGTGATATGCAAGGTACGTGGCAAACTATAAAGAATGTGCTTGGTACTGGCAAATCTTCAGCTTTCCCAGAAAAAGTGGAAATTAACGGTCATATTGTCCATAATGAGAAGGATATTACAAATGAATTTTGCAAAAATTTCTCTAGAATTGGTAGTGATATTTCTAGCGAGGCAGGAAAGAATAGTGACCAGTTTTCGGAACAGGAATTCATTGACAACCGAGGTGAATCCCAGTCCTTTAGTTTTGTTGAGTGTAATCTGAATGACGTAAGTAAGGCTTTCAAGTCGATAAAGTCAAACTCTGCTGGAAAGGATGGACTTAACCTTCAGGCGTTTAAAGTTGTAAGTGCTTACCTCCTACCGATTATGTATTTCACAAAGGAGGTGACAAGATTGAGTTGTCAAATTATAGGCCAATATCAATTTTACCTTTATTTTCTAAGATTTTTGAAAAAGTAATTTATTCCCAAGTTTATTCTTATTTAGATTCTTTTGGATTTGTTAGTGATAGTCAATTCGGTTTCAGAAAGCGTCACTCAACGTTGCACGCAATGCACCACCTTTTAGATAATTTGAATAATGGATTTGAAAGAAATTTAGTTTCTTTAACAGTATTTATTGATTTGAAGAAAGCGTTCGATACAGTTAATTTTAATATACTTTTGAAGCGGTTAAAAAGTCTTGGAATTAAAAATAATGCTCTAAGTTGGTTTGAATCTTATCTTTTCGGTCGGTCTATAAGTGTTGTGCACAAAGATATTGTCAGTGAATTGACGCCTGTTACTTGTGGTGTGCCGCAGGGTTCCGTTCTGGGACCTCTCTTGTTCCTAGTTTACGTAGATACATTGCGGTACTATATAAGTGATGGTGTTGTTACTTCATTTGCTGATGATACAGCTATAACTGTTTTTGCAAAGTCTGTTCAAGAAGCTGTTGAAAAAGCGGTAGTTGTATATGCCTCTGAGGCTATTCAACAAGTATATGACCTCCGTTACTTGGGTTTTCATATCGACTGCAATCTCAGCTGGAAAAAACACAGCTAGATAGTATCAGCTAAAGCTGCCAGAGGACTCGGGATACTGAGAAAACTGAAGCACACCTTTCCTCTGTCAACCTTAAAGCTCATTTACAGCGCTATTGTAGACCCTTATATTGGGTACGGATGCTCGGTATGAGCCAGTAATTTCATCGGCAACTATAAAAAGATACAAATTGTTCAGAATAAAGCAATCAGAGTACTCGGAGAGATGTGCCATTGTGAAAGCACTGCCCAATCTTACAAAGAATTTGATATTTTGAATAATGGGCAGCAGCGTGATTATCAGTATCAGTGTTTGTCTATCAGTGTCTGAATATGTTGTATCCTGAATACTTTTGGAATGTATTTTCCCACAATTCTCTCTGCCATGAATATTCTACACGAAATGTTGACCATTTGGTCAGTGAGATCCGACATTCAACAAGGTCAAGTTTTGCTTTACGGAACATAGATGTTTCGGTATGGAATGGTCTCCCGGATAGTATTAGAGTGGCCGATAACTTAGTTTCATTTAAGAAAAAGTTAAGAAATAATTTTTTTGTTGAAAAAGGAGGATAATTTTTGGAGATTGGGGGGAGGAAGAGGGAAAGGGGTAGGGGGAGGATGGTTAGAGTGTGACAATGTAAATTGTTTTCTTGACTTTTTTCCTTACCCTTTTTTTTAAAATAAGAATTTAATAATAATTATTATTGTTTTTATTTATTTTTGATTAAAGGGCGGTTAGAAGATACAGCCACCAACAGGATTTTTTTTAATCTTAATATGGTTGTCTAGTTATTTCTGATGTTTGTTAAATGTTTTTTTTTTTTGGTAAAATAAAAATGTTTATGTCTATGTCCATGCCCCCCTTGCTTTGAGAGGGTTTTTTTAAATTTAGGGTTTGCTTTTTGGGTTATTTTTGTTTTTATTCTGTTTTTGGCGCTTTTATCCGTATATTTTTTGCTCTTTATTTACTTTTGCGCACTGAGGACAATCGAGTGGTGGTCTCGACCGAAATATCTGCATATTTATCTTTTCATTTTTCACTGATTGGAGTTATCCTCTTCTTTACAAATTCTTTGCATTTTGTAGAAACGAGTAATAAGTCTCTAACGTACTATTATTGTTGCCAGCCTCATCATATAGAGACGACGACTACAGAAAGCTTGAATTGATTTGATCGCAAACTCCCAGATATAGCTCCCCTTTGGGAAGAAGAAACAGAACAGAGGGATCACAAAGCTACGTTGCTGCTCTCAACCACGCTCCTTGGCTCCGTATAGCATTGGGTCAAAATTTCAAGATAGTCGATGTAATCATAACTGTCAATAAACTTAAAATTAGGACTCCAGAGGTGAAATGACACCAATGGTCCCAAAGGCAAGGGCGACGAACTATACAAATAGCTTCTGGCAAGACGGACGTTTTAGTATGTCTTAGCACGGACAAATTTAAATCCGACGATGCATCTAGAGACTGAGAGCTGTGTGCAAATAAACGCAGCACGTTCTTTCCAATAAGAACGGGAATCAGGCAAGGTCACTCAGTTGCTCCTGAGCTATTTAGTTGTATTATAGACCATGTTATGACACATACGACCCGGAAGCTGATCTTTGGAGTAAAGTACGGAGACAGAGTTGTCACCGGTTGTGAGTTTGTTGATGACATAGCACTGTTCGTCAACTCTAAGTCACAGCTATTCATAGCTTTGAATGTGCTTCAGGAAAAAGCTGCCAGGATAGGACTGTCTAATAACTGGAAGAAGAAAAAAGCCATGATAGGACAGCCAAATTCTGACGCCGACAAATCAAATTACTCGATCACCGGGAACCAAATTGAAGTGATCGACCATTTCACTTATCTTGGCTCTATTATATCTTCAGACGATTGCATCGAACACAAAGTTGTTGCCCGTTCGGCCATGGCCTCTGCCGTTTTCGGTAGGCTAAGCCAAGTTTGGAAGAAACCAAAGATCAAACAAGCTGCCAAATGAAAATTCTTGGAGACTCAGTCTGTTCATTGCTAATTTAAGGAGCTGAGACTTGGCCTGCAGCTGCAGCTGTCCTACGTTGTCTTGATACTCTTCAATATAAGTGGCTATATAAGTGGCTCTGGAGAACTGAGGGAATCCGGTGGAGAGACTTTGTCAGCAATGACCGCCTGCAGGGTATGAGTCCCAGTCACTCTCTTCACACCAGGATGCCCAGCGGAAACTTCACTGGTTCATATATCTTTAGCACTCCGGTCTCTCCAGCCCGGATTCTTTATGATTTTGACCCAATAAGTAGCGGCTAGAAACGTCCCCGAGGAAGGCCCAAGTTTGGTAGAATAACAGTCTTGGGAAATTCTTGGACCAGGCTGTAATTCCGCTGTCAGATTCAGAGGCCCTTGCTGCTGACCGCCCCATGTGGAGAAAGCTGAAGACGCTTCATACGCCACCCTGGCATGAGGATTAAGTAAGTAAATTTAAATCTGTACTGCGGTACCGGGTTGGTATTCTTGGGATTTAAAAATAAAAATACTATTTTCCAGGTAGATTTTTAAACAACTTTTTTCTAAGGGTTATTTTAAAAGATTTTCAAAAACATAGTTTCAATTTAATTTCCTAACTTTAAAATCGTGATTTGAAACAATATGAAATATAAACGCCTTTTTCTGGAAGTTTTTCAAAGAATTGAAAATTAATTCAAGTCTTTTATAAAAAAAAATAGCATTTACTAAACAGAGCAAAACTAAAAAAAAAATAATCCTGTTAAATTAAAATAAAAAATTATCAAAACAAAGACTGACTTTTTTCAATTATGACGAAACTAGTTCAGAAGATATCAAACTGCTGTCGCTAATTCATTTAGCCCTCTCTTGGTAAATGACAACTGAAATAAAGGTTAATTTGCATAGCAATAAGTCAACGGAATTACAGGTATCTCAATAAAATGAGTTTTCGGTTGACATAAAATAATGACAACCCAAATGGAATGACATGTTCAATTAATTATGTCAGACTGGTGTTGCGTTTAGGTTAAAGGAATCAAATGACAATTCTATTTATTTCTGCACGATTTTGCTTCTACTGTTAGTGAAAGCTGCCGTTGTGTTTTGAAAACAGAGAAAAGATATTTATTTATAGAAAGGAGTTTATTTAAGAGAAGCCACACTTCAAGATGGGTCTAATTTGCATTTTGGGGTCATTCTTTTTTCTTTTATATATTAGATTAAGCAAAACGGGAAATTTCATGATAAAAACTCAGACTGTTCAGTTTTCCAGAGCAATGTTTTATTCGTTCTGAATTACTCTGTGGAATGCCTAAAGCTGACCACGGAACAGGAGAAACGTCTTAATGCCTTTGAAAATAACTGTCTTCACCGGGTCCTAAAGATCAGCTGGAGAGGCCATGTCAGCGACGACGATTTCCTTATTCACACATGCCAACCAGACATCGCCTCCGTTGTGAGGCAGCCAAGATGGCGATACCTTGGACATATCCTCCGTATGCCAGATCATACACCTTCTAAAATGCTCCTCTACTGACAACCAAAAGGCACCCGTCACTGAGGAACATAAAAAAACACGCTCCGTAGAACGTGCGAACGGGATAAGAGCCATCCAGATGATTCTCGTCCAAGAGTGGGAGGATCTACGCAGAGACCCACTTGAATGAAGAGCGGAGGCTTCTTATTGACACCCTGTATGCCTCTCCAGGCACTGGAAAAACTAAGGTCTAAGGTAAGGTCTACCTTATGATGGGCAACACTGATTTGGGCCAGGAGTAAGTCCACAATTACAAGTGGACTGGAGTAAAATTGTTGTTCTTATTGAAAGAGGCGGAAAACGAAGAAGGTTAAACAAATAAGACAAACATTAATGAAACGAAAATAAATATACACTAACCAAAATAATGAACCATTTTGAATTTTAATTTATACAACTGCAATTAATTAATTGAAATATTAATTAGTTAAAATAAGTAAACATTAAAGATAAGACAAAAACCAATTGACTCGTGAGAGCTGAAGTCGGAATACATATCATTTTCAAACCGTTGGAAAGTGGTTCAAAAATGGTCTTTTAACTCCTAATTAAAAACTAGCTAAAAACGAACTTTTACAAATAAAATGATAAGTATACAAATTTTAGGAATTTAGTAAAATATAAAACACACAATATAATGTGCGAAATCAGTAAAATAAACTTTACACAATGAATGGTGAAAAGCGAGTAAGGAATTCACTTATTTAACATAGTACTGACTTAGAGGCACTGGCAGATCCAGGGGGCCAGGAGTACCTCGCCCTCCCCCCCCCAAGATTTTTCTCGGTGCCCTCTTTTCTCCCCCAATATTTTACTCTAGATCCGCCCCTACGTAGGGAATAGAAACGGTTTGATAGGAATTTTTAGAGGCCGTACGATCAGTTTTAAACTGATTTTTCTAACCACAATGGTCCAAATTGTCAAATCCTGGCCTCCCAAATCTGTTTTATTTAAAACCATCTAAAGAACAATGTTTTTGTCTGATAACCGTTGTTGGATGCAAGGAAACTATCATTAACTATTCCTTAATCGTTGTGAAACAGACTTGTGAACATTTGTTTTAAATGCCTGGTTAAATGCACGGAACTGATTAGGGTAGTCTCAAGTAGTCTTTAGGGTAGTCTACCCTAAAATAAGGGTAGAAAATAGTACTAGGTCTCTCTATTTATGAACTACTTACAACCGATGAAGCAGGAGAGACGATGTTTATTATTTATTGAAGCCCTTTCCTAGGGTCACTCTTTATAAGAATTAGTGGCATATGCTATAAGAGAGAGAGAGAGAGAGAGAGAGAGAGAGAGAGAGAGAGAGAGAGA